>JAVJHS010000567.1:0-21944 GCA_032873175.1 Leptopilina drosophilae | reverse complement strand
TTTTAATTATCACATTT
The DNA here is from genome assembly GCA_032873175.1 of Leptopilina drosophilae. Classification (NCBI taxonomy): domain Eukaryota; kingdom Metazoa; phylum Arthropoda; class Insecta; order Hymenoptera; family Figitidae; genus Leptopilina; species Leptopilina drosophilae. Next base: position 21,927 of record JAVJHS010000567.1, on the reverse strand, counting down.
TGTAAGGTAAAATTATATAGAATAATAAATAAAATTGAAATCAGTTTAATGGCTGCGAAATTTAAAATCACCCTCAACAACCAAAAGAATTGAAAATTATTTAAATTTAACATATTCCCACAAGAGGGTTTTGGAATTGTATGTAAAAAAATTGGCGCCATTCTTGCGGTGGCAGCCTGTACTAAAAATGTCGGTAAATTGGGTGGGAAAATTCAAAAGTACCACCACCAACAGAATTAAAATTTTGAAAAATAAAATATTAAATATCCCACCAAGTGGGTTTTGAATTCACGCAAAAAATAACATATAGCGCCATCTATCGGTGACAGCTAGAACACCAGATTGCCGGTTTTTAAAACAGAACTACCCTTCTAGCCCACTTTGAAAGTTATGAAAATAAAAAAATTTAAAATACCCCGCCAAAGGGGTTTGAATTGAGACAGGTGTGGCGCCCATCTAACGGTGGCAGCCGGATACTAAAAACTCGGGTCCGGTAAAGTAGAACACCAAGCCACTTGAAAAGTTTGAAACTAAAAATTTAAATACCCCGCCAAAGGGGGTTATGGAATTGAGCGATGGCGCGCATCTAACGGGTGGCAGCGTACTATAACTCGGTCGGTACTCGGTCTGGTAAGGTATGAACCACCCTCGACCAACCCACCTAAAAGTGAGCTATCAAGCAAATCTACCTTACCGACCGATCGGTAACTGGGCCAGAAACCCGATGTACTCTACTACTTATTCAAACATTTATTCTTTGTCTTGTAATTCATAAAAAAAGATTTAGTTAATTGCAAAATTAGGTAAAAACTGCAACTTTTCTAGGATGCATCATGGAAAAAAGTTAGTAAAAAAACAAACACCAGTTTTTTTAAAACAATGTATATTTTAACAAAAATAGTTTTAACTATTTATTCCAACAATTATTCTTTGTCTGTAAATCATAAAAGATTTAGTAACATCGCCAAATTATGTAAAAACTGAATCTTTCTAGGTGTATTATGGAAAAAGTTAGTATGTCGATAACAACAATTGTTTGTTTAAAATATTGCATAAAACAATAGTTAAATTTTTATTCTTTATCTGTAATTAATATAAGATTTAGTATAATTGCAAAGAATTAGGTAAAAACACTGGCAACTTTCAAGGTGCCATTATGGAAAAAGTTAGTAACAAAAAACAAACAATAGTTTTTGTTTAAATAAAATGTTTTTAAAAAATAGTTAAACTTTTCTTCAACATTTATTCTTCGTCAGTAATCATAAAAGATTTAGCTTAAGAATTGCCAAATTATAAAAAACTGGAACTTTCTAGGTGGTATTTCGGAAAAAAGTTGGTAAACTAACAACAAAAGTATGTTTTAAAAATTAGCATAAACAATAGTTTAAATTTTTATAATCTTTATCTGTACATTATATAAGATTTAGTTAATTAGCAGAACTAGGATAAAAATGCCAGCAACTTTCTAGGAGCATTATGGAAAAAGTTAGTAAATACAACAATAAGTTTTGTTTAAAAATTGCTTAAACAATAGTTAAATTTTTATTCTTTAGCTTGTACATAAAATAAGAATAAGGAAATAGGCTAAATTAGAACAAAAACTAAAAAACTTTCTAGGTGTATATTGGAAAGAAGGTTGAACTTAACAACCAATAGTTTTGTTTAAAAACTTGCATAAAACATAATGTATAAATTTTTATTCATATACTGTAATTATATAAGATTTAGGATTAATGGCAGAATTAGGTAATAACTGCAACTTTCCTAGATGCATTATGGAAAAAGTTAGTAAATAACAACAACAGTATTGTTTAAAAACATGTTATAAAAAATAGTTTTAACTTTATATTCAACAATTATTTCTTTGTTCAGTAATCAAAAAAGATTTAGTAAATTGAGTCCAAATTAAGGTAAACAAAACTGAAACATTTCTAGGTGTCATTATGGAAAACAGTTAGGTAAATAACAACAATAGTATGTTTAAAAATTGCTTAAACAATAGTTTAAATTTTTATTCTTTATCAGTAAATTATATAAGATTTTAGTTTAAATAGCAGAACTATGTAAAAACCACAGCAACTTTCTAGGTGCATTATGGAAAAAGTTAGTAAATAACAACCATAGTTTGTATATTCAAAATTGCTAAAACCAATAGTTAAAATACTATTAAACTATATCAGTAATAATAAAAAATATTTAGTGGTAAATTAGCTAAAATATAAAAAAAAACTGGAAACAATCCAGGTGTAATATGGAAAAAGACTTTGGTTAAGTAATCAAACAAAAGATTTATTTAAAAATAGCAATAAACAAATAGATAACATTTATTAATCATATTTCTGTAATTATATAAGATTTAGATAATAGCAGAATAAGTTAAAAACTTGTCAACATAACTAGATGCCATTATGGAAATAGATTAGTAAAAAAAACAACAACATATTGTTTTCAAAAAATGTTTAAAAAATTAGATTTTATAAAACCTTTTTAAATCAAACCATTAGTGAAACATATATCAGTAAACAAACAAAGATATAGTAAAATGCCAAATTAGAAGCAAAAAACTGAAACATTCTAGGTGTAATATGGAAAAAGAATGTAAATAACAACAAAAGATTTGTATGAAAAATTGCATACAACCAATTAAGTTAAAATTTTTAATTCATTCTTTAACTTTAATTATAAAAGATTTAGGTAATTTGCAGAACTAGAGTAAAAAACTGACTGCAACTCTTCTAGGTGCATTATGGAAAAAAGTTAGTAAATTACACAACAAATAAGATTTGTTTAAAAATTGCTTACAACAATAGTTAAACTTTTTATTCATATATCTTTATCGTTGTAATTATATAAAATAAGAAAATTGCTAAATTTAGAAAAAAACTGAAACTGTTTTCTAGGTGTTATTATCGAGAAAAAGTTGGTAAGTAACAACAAATCAGTTTGTTTTAAAAATGCATAAACAATAGTTAAATTTTTATTCTTTATCTGAAATTAAAAATAAGATTTAGATAAATGCAGAATTAGGAAAAAAACTGCATCTTTCCAGGTGCATTATGGAAAAATGTAAGAAAATAACAACAATATTTTTTTTAAAAAATGCTTAAAACAATAAGATAAATTTTTTATTCTTAAGTCTGCGTAATGTATATAAAGAATAATAAATTGCTAGATTAGGAAAAAAACTGAAACTTCAACAAGGTGTATTATTTTGAAAAAGTTGTAGTAAGTAACAATATGATTGTTTAAAAATTGCATAAACCAATAGTTAAATTTTAATATACCATATTACTGTAATCTATATAAGATTTAGTTTAATTGCAGAATTAGGTAAAAACATCAAACTATCTAGATGCATTATAGAAAAAGTTAGTAAATGAACAACAACAGTTTGTTTTCAAAAATGTTATAAAAATAGATTAACTTTTATTCAACATTTATTCTTTGTCTGTAATCATAAAAAGATTTTAGTAAATTGCCAAATTATGTAAAAACTGAATCTTTCAAGGAGTTATTATAGAAAATGTTAGTAAGTAACAAAATTGTGTGTTTAAATTTGATTAAAATAGATTCAAATTTTTATTTATATCGGTAATTATAAAGAATTAGTTAGTAAATTGCAGAACTAGGTAAAAAATGCCACTTTCTAGGTGATTATGGAAAAAGTTTAGTAAATAACAACAAAAGCTTGTTTAAAAAATGCTTTTAAAAAATATTAAATTTTTTTTATTGTAATTATATAAGATTTAGAAATTCGCTAAATTAGAAAAAAACTGAAACATTTAGGGGTATTTGGAACAAGTTGGTAAGTAACAAAATAGTTTGTATTAAAAAATGCATTCAAACAATAGTTACAATTTTTATTCTATAATCTGTAATTAAATAAGATTTCTAGTCTAATAGCAGAATTAGGTAAAAACTCTGCAACTTTCTAGAGTGCATTAAGGAAAAAGTTAGTAAATAACAACAATAGTTATTGTTTAAAAAATGTTTTTTAAAAAATAAGATAAACTTTTCTATTCAACAATATAATCTGTATTCGTCCTGTAATACATATAAAAGATTTAGTAAATTATGCCAAATTAGGACCCAAAACTGGAACTTTCAAGGATGTAATTTTGGAAAAAGTTGGTAAATAACCAACAATAGTTTTGTTTAAAATATTGCAAAATACAATAGTTAAAATTTTTTATTCCTTTATCAGTAATAATATAAGAATTTAGTTCAATTGTCAGAACTAGGGTAAAAAACTGCAACTTTACTAGGTGGCAATTATGGAAAAAAGTTAGTAAATAAAAAAAAAACCCCCACACAACAGTATTTTTAAAAATTGCTTAAACAATAGTATAAATTTTTATTCTTAAGCTCGTTAAATTATATAAGAACTTAGTAAAATTGCTAAATTAAGAAAAAACTGCAACATTCATCAAGGTGTAATTATGGAAAAAGTTAGTAAGTAACAACAAAAGTTTGTTTAAAAATTGCATAAACAATAGTTTAAATTTTTATTCTTTTATCTGGTAAATATATAAGATCTTAGAATTAAATGCAGAATTAGGTAAAAACTGCAATCTGTTACTTCTATAGCATTATGGGAAAAAGTTAGTAAAATAACACAACAATAGTTATGTTTAAAAATTGCTTAAAAACAATAGGTTATTCAATTTTTATTCTTTTAGCATGATAAATATATAAGATTTGTAAATGTTAATTAGGAAAAAAATGAAAACTTTTAGGTGTATTTTGGAAAAAGTGGGTCAGTAATACAATAGGTTTGTTTAAAAATTGCTAACACCATAGTTAATATTTTATTATTTCTGTAATTATACAGATTTCGTTTAATTGGCGTAATGTAGGTAAAAACTGCACTTATCTAGAATTGCATTATGGAAAAATTTAGTAACTAAATAACCGTTTGTTTAAAAAATGTATTAAAAATAGTTTAACTTTTATTTCAACATTTTGTCATTGTCTGTATATCATAAAATTTAGTAAATTGCCAAATTATGTAAAAATGCATTTTTAGGTGTATTATGGAAAAGTTAGTAATTAAAAAATCGTTGTTTTAAAAATTTGCTATAAACAATAGATAAATTTATATTCTTTATCTGTAATAATAAAGATTTTGTTAAATGCAGATAGGTTAAAACTGCAATTTAGGTGAAATGGAAACAGTTTAGTCAATAACAACAATAGTTTGTTTAGAAAAAATGTTTAAAAAAAAAAAAAAACCAATAAATAGTTCTAAACTTTTTTCAACTTAATCTTATGTCTGTACTATAAAAAGAATAGGTAAATTGCTAAATATTAGAAAAAAACTGAAACTTTCTAGGTGTATTTTTGGAAAAAGTTGGTAATTAACAACAATAGCTTGTTTAACAAATTGCAATAAACCAATAGTTAAATATTTATTCATATTTCAGTAAATTATATAATATTAAGTTAATTGCAGAATTAAGGTATTAAAAACCAGCACACTATCTAAGATGCATTATGGAAAAAGTTAGTATAAATAACAACAACAGTTTGTTTAAAAAAATGATTTAAAAACATAGTTTAAATTTTTTTTATTTTTTTATTCCTTTATCTGTAATTATGATAAGATTTAGTAAACTTGCTAAATTAAAAAAAACAGAAACTTTCTATGAGATACTTATGTAAAAAGATGAGTAAGTAACAACACTAGTTTGTTTAAAAATTCGCATAAAACAATAGTTAAAATTCTTATTCAGTTTATCTGTTAATTATATGAAGCTTTAGTTAAATTGCAGAATTCGTAAAAAACTGAAACTTTCTAGAGCATTATTGAAACAAAGTTAGTACAGCAACAACAATAGTTTTGTTTAAAAAATGTTTAACACAATAGTTTAAATTTTATTCAACATTTATTTTTCGTCTGTAATCATAAAAGATTTTTAAGAACATTGCCAAATTAGAAAAAAACTGACAACTTTCTAGGTGTATTTTGGTACAAAGTTGGTAAATTACAACCATAGTTGTGTTTAAAAATTGCATAAACAATAGTTAAATTTTTATTCTTTATCTGTACATTTATATAAGATTTAAGTTACTAGAGAACTAGGTAAAAAACTGAACTTTTAGGTGAATGTATGAAAAGGTAGTTAAATAACGACAACTAGTTCTGCTTTCAAATTGTTAAACAATAGTTTTTTACATTTTTATTCTTATCTGTAATTATATAAGATTTAGTAAATCTTGCTAGAATTCGGTTAAAAACTACCCCAACTCGCAACCTTTTAGGTGTCATTATAGGAAAAAGATTGGTAAGTAAACAACCATTCAGTTTGTTTTAAAAATTGCATACACACAATAGTTTAAAATTTTTATTTTCTCTTTATTACTGAAATTTATATAGAGTATTCTAGATAATCTGCCAGAATTAGGATAAAAACCTGAATCTTTCTCAGGTGTATTATGGAAATGTTAGTAAAGTACCAACACTTGTATTGTTTAAAAAATGCATACAAATTAGTTAAATTTTTATTCTTTAGCTGTAATTCTATAAGATTTAAGTAAATTGCTAAATAGAAAAAAAAACTGACCTTTCTAGGTGTATTATGGACAAAGTCTGGTAAGTAAAAACCAATAGTTTTTTTGTTTAAAAAATTGCATATACAACATAGGTTACAATTTTAATTCAATTTCTGTCAATTATATTAAGATTTAGTTAATTGCAGAATTAGGTATAAAAACTGAATCTTACGAGGTGAATTATGGAAAAAGTTAGTAAAATAAAAAACAAGTTTGTTTTTAAAAAATGTGTTAAACACTAGTTTTAATTTTATTAAATTTATTATGTTGTATCATAGTAAAGCTTAGTGTAAATTACCAATTTTGTTAAAACAAATGAGAATCTTTCTAGGGTGTATCTATGGAACAAAGTTAGTAAGTAACAACAATAGTTTCGTTTAAACAATAGTGGATAAACAATAGTTATTCAATTTGTTTATTCATTTATATGTAATTATATAAGATTTAGGTTTTACTAGCCAGAATAAGGTAACAACTAGCAACTTTCTAGGTGGCATTATGGATAAAAGTTTGTAAATAACAACCAATAGTTTGTTTAAAAATTGTTCTAAAAAATAGGTTACATATTATTCACCATTTATTCTTGTCTGTAATCATAAAAGATTTAGTAATAGTGCCAAATTAGGAAAAAATGAGAACTTTCTAGGTGTTTATGTAATTATGGAAAAAGTTGGTAAATAACAACAATAGTTTGATTTAAAAATTGCATATAAAACAATAGATAAATTTTTATTCGTTTATTAGTAATTTATATAAGATTTAGTTCAATTGCAGAACTAGGTAAAAAAGCTAACTTTCTAGGTGCATTCAGGAAATACGTTAGTAAAATAACAACAACAGTTTAGTTTAAAAATTGTTTGTTATTGCTTCAACAATAGATTCAAATTTTTATTCGTTTAGCTGTAATTTGATCGCATTTAAGTAAATTAGCTAAAATTTAGAAAAAACTGAAACTTTTTCTTAGGTGTATTATGGAAAAAAGTTAGTAATTACCAACAATAGTGGTGTTTTAAAAATTGCAATAAACAATAGTTAACTTGTTTATTCATATATCTGTAATGTATATAAGAATTATAGTTAATTGCTAGAATTAGGTAAAAACTGGCAACTTTCTAGGTGATTTTGGAAAAAGTGTAAAATAACAACAATAGTTTTGTTTAAAAATTGCTTTTAAACAATAGTTAAATTTTTATTCTTTGAAGGTTGTTAATCTATATGAAATTTAGTAAATAGCTAAATTAGGAAAAAAAACTGAACATTTCTAGGTGTATTTTTGGAAAAAGTTGGTAAGTAACACCATTAAGCTTGTTTAAAAATTGGCCATAAACAATCGTTTAAATTTTTATTCATTTCTCGCTAATTCTATAAGATTTTAGTTCATTGGCAGAATTAGCGTCAAAACTGCAACTTTCTAGATGCATTATGGAAAAAGTTTGTTACATACACAACAACAAAGTTAGTTTACCATAAAATGGTTTATACACATAGTTAAAATTTTCTATTCTTCATCTGTAACTTAAATACTCTATAGTAACTAGCTAAATTAGAAAAAACACTGAAGACTTTCTAGTGTGTATTATGGAAAACGTTAGTAACGTAACAAACAATAGTTTGGTTTAACAGTTGCAACAACAATAGTTTACAATTTATAATTCTATATATTCGGTAATTATATAAAGATTTAGTTAATTGCAAGAGCCTAAGGTAAAAACTGGCAACTTTCTAGGGGCATTATTTTGGCCAAAGTTAGTAAATAAAATCAATCTTTAGTTTACAAAATGTTTAACAAAAATAGATTTAACTTTTCTTCAACTTTATTAGTCTGTAAATCATAAAAGATTTTAGTAAATTGCCAAAATTAGGAAAAATCTTGGAAAACTTCTCTGGTGTATTTCGGAAAAAGTAGGGTAAATAACATCAATAGTTTGTTTAAAAATTGCATAAACAATAGTTAAATTGTTTCTTCATTTTCTGTAATTATAATAAGGGGGGGGGGGGGGGGGGGGGGGGGGGGGGATTTATTTAATTGCAGAATTAGGTAAAAAATCTGCAACTTTCTTCGAGTGCATTAATGGATAAAGTTTAGTAAATAACAACAACACGTTTGGGGGTTTAAAAATGTTTAACAAAATGTTGCTTCATTATTAGTCAACATAATTAATTCATTGTCTGTCAGTATAAAAGATTTGTTACATTTGCCAAATTAATGTAAAAAACAGCTGAAACTATCTAGGTGTAATTATGGAAAAATGTTAGTACGTAAAAACAATCAGATTTGTTTTAAAAATTGCTATTAACAATAGTTAAATTTTTAGTTATTATCTTTAATTATTATAAGATTTAGGTTCTAATTGCAGAACTAGGTAAAAACTGCAACTTTCCTAGGAGCATTAAGGAAACCGTGAGTTAACATAACAACATTATTTTGTTTAAAAAATGCCTTTAAACAATAGTAAAAATTTTTATTCTTTTATCTCGCATAATGTCTATCAGATATTTAGTAACTTGGCTAAATTAGAAAAAAACTGAAACTTTTCTCGGTTGTATTTTGGGAAAACGTTGGTAGAGTACACAACAATAGTTTGTTTAAAAATCTTGCATAAAAACCATAGCTAACTTTTTATTATTTATCTGTAAATATATAATGCATTTAGTTAATTGCAGAACTATAGGTAAAACAGGACTATAACGCAGCTTTATTGGAACAGTTGTAAATAACAAAACAGTTTGTCTACACACAGTTTCCCCAATAGTTACCCTTTTATTAACTTTCTTCAATAGTCGTGTATTATACAAGATATAGTAACTTGCCAAATTATTATGAAAAAAACTGCCTTACCTGTGTCTTTTGGAAAGTGGTAAATACCAAAATCGTTAGTTTAAATATATGATAAAACAATAGTTAAAATTTTTATTCATTAATCTGTACTTATATATGATTTAGTTAATTGGGAAACTAGGTAAAAACTGCAACTTTCTAGGTGCATTATGGAAATAAGTTAGTAAATACACAACAATAGTTTTGTTTAAAAATTGCTTAAACAATAGTTAAAATATTATATCTTTATACTGTAATTATATACGATTTAGTTTAAATTGCTAAATTCGAAAAAAAAATCTGAAACATTTTAGGGTGTAATTCTAGAAAAAATGTTGGTAACGTACAACAAAAGTTAGTTGTATACAATTGCGTACAACCATAGTTAAAATTTTTATTTTCTATCTGAACTTATATAAGATTTAGATAATTGCAGATATTAGGTAAAAAACTGTCATCTTTCTAGGTGCATTATGGAAATATGAATTTGTAATTAAAAATAACCGTATTTGTTTAAAAAAATAGTTTCAAATCGTTATAGTTTTTATTTTTAGTGTAATTATATAAGATTTAGTGTAATTTGCGCAGAAATTAGCAAAAACTAGCATGAACCTTTTTAGGTTATTTTGGAAAAAGTTGGTAAGTTAAAACAATGTTTGTTTAAAAATTGATTAAACAATAGAACTCTTTTTAATCATTTTACTGTACTTATATAAGATATAGTTAATTGCAGATATTAGGTAAAAACTGAAACATTTTAGATGATTATGTCGTGTGGTGAAAAAGTTAGTAAATACCAAAACAGATTGTTTAAAATGTTTAAGAAAATGTTTACCTATTATTCAACATTTATTCCTTTGTCTGTAATCATATCAGATATAAGTAAATTGCCAAAATTATGATAAAAACTGGATTTTCTAGGGTGTTTTATGGAAAAATGTTAGTAAGTAAAAACATAGTTTGTTTAAAAATTGCATAAAACAATAGTTAAATTTTTATTTTTATCTGTTAATTATATATGATTAAGTTTAATTGCAGAATTAGGTAAACAACAGGCATACTCTTCTAGGTGCATTACTGGAAAACGTTAGTTTAAATAACAACACTAGATTTGTTTTTTAAATAGTGTAATAAAGCAATAGTTTACTTTTCTTCCCCAATTTATTACAAGTCTTGTAAACTTAAACGATGATTTAGTAACTAGCTAAATTAGGAAAAAAACTGGAACTTTCTAGGTAGTATTTTGGAAAAACGTTGGTAAATATCAAAAATTGTTCTGTTTTAAAAATTGCATTAAACTATAGTTTATATTTGTACTGTCCTTATCTGTAACTTATATAAGGATTTAGTTAATTGCAGAATTAGGTAAATAAAAACTGGCAACTTTCTAGATGCATTATGGAAAAAGTTAGTAATCTAACACACAAACGTATGTTTTAAAAAACTGTTTAAAAAATAAGATAGTTTAATTTATTCAACATTTATTCTTGTCTGTCTAAGATGGATGTGTTGGACTGGTGCTGCTGGGAGCGGTGTGGTGAAAACTGGTTTGTTGGGGGGGGTTGGTGGTCTGTGGGTGAGGAGGATGGGGTGGTGGTGTGTGGCGTGTGTGCTGGATGACGGTGTATTCTGGGGTGGTGGTGTGTGTCTGGCCTGCTGTGTTGCTGAGATGTGTTGGAGGAGGAGTGGTGGCTTGTGCCCTGGGCGTATGTGGAGTATGTGAGAGGTGGTGATCAGAGATGTGGGGGCTGCTGGGTGTGATGCTGATGGTGCTGGTAGGGCTGGGGTGGGAGTGGGGGTGGAATGTCTGGGGACTGAGCTGCGCTGCGTCGGGGTGCTGGTGGCGGTACGTGCTGAATGGTGTGGCCTGCTGGGATGGTGGCTGCGTGCAGTGGTTGAGTGGGTGGATGGATCTGAGTCTGGTAGGTGGTTTGCGGGGTGTGTGCCTGGCAGTCCTGGCTGTGCTGGTGTCTGTGCCTGGCTGCTGGTTCTGTGTGGGAGGTGGTGCTGTGGCGCCTAGTGGTGGGTGGAATGTCGTGGCGCGTGTGTGTGGGGTCGTTTTAGGGTGTGGGTGGTTCTGTGGTGTGTGGCTGGTGCTGGTGTGGCGGTGGGGGTGCTGAATGAGTGGCTGGTGGGGGTGGTGGCGAGCTGTGTGTGGTTGAGTCTTCGGGGCTGTGGAGTGTTGTTAGGGTGGGATGTGCTGATGCGTGGGGATGTCCTTCAGGCTGGGGCGCTGGTCTGTGAGTTGAGGTGGCAGGGGTTGTATGCTGGTAGGGAGGCGGCGTTGGCTCTGGTGTGGTTGTCGGAGTGGGTGGGGCGTGTGCTTGGATGCGCTGTGGAGTGGGTGTCGGGTGTGTTGGGGGTGTGGGTGGCTGTGGCGAGGTGGTAGTGGGGATGGTGTGGCGCACTGTGTGGCTTGTGGTGTATCTGGGTGTGTGTTGGGTGGATGCTGAGTGGTGGTCCCTGGGCTGGTGGGGGCAGTGGGTTGGCTTGGTGAGTGTGGTGGGTTGTGGGGGGGGTGTTGAGTGGGCAGGCTGTGGTGGTGTGCCTGCTGGTGTGCTGCTGGCTGGTGTGAATGTGGTGTGTGTGCTGAATGCTGTGTTGTCTGGTGTGTGGCCTGTGGGTGTGCTGTTGTGTGGTGCTGTGGGGTGTGTGTTGGGATGTGGGGTTGTCTGGTGTGTATGTGTGACTGACCTGCTGTGAAGTGACGTGTATGAGTGGTGGGGTCCTGGTCGGTGGTGCTCTGCTTCTGATGGGGGGGGGGTGCTGTGGGGGTGTGTGACGCTGGGTCTGTGGGGGGTGTTGTTGCTGGAGGCGCTGAGGGTGCTTTGGGTGGTGTGGGCTGATGGCTGAGCTGTGGTGTGGGTGGGGTTGGGACTGCTTGGTCCTGTGTGTTCTGGTCTGGTGCCTGCTCTGGGCTGGTGTGTGGGGTGGTCCCTGTGGGTGTCTGTGCTCTGGGCGCTGCTGGTTGGTGATGTGGTGTTTGAGTGATGATGGTGAGGTGGGGTGGGGTGGGGTACGTTGTTGTGTGATGTGAGGTGGGGTGTGGTGGGACTGGTCTGGTGGGTGTTATGGTGTGGTCTGTGTCTGCTGTGGGGGTGTGCTGTACTGGGTGGAGTGTGTTGGCGGCGGGGGCGGGCTGTGGTGTGTGCGTGGGTGTGGAGTGGGCGATGGTACGGGGGGTGGTTGCTCTGTGTTAGTGTGTGTGGTGCGATGTGGGTGCTGGTCTGGGATGGTGCTGTGGTGGTGCTGGGGTATTGGCTGTGATGTCTGAGGGTGTGCTGTCTTGGCTGGTGGTGTTTACTGCCTTGGTGTGGTCTGGGTGATGGGTGGCGGATGGGGGTGTGATCTGTACTGCCTTTGGGCTGGGATGAGTGTGTGGTGTCCTGGGTGGGTGGTGGGGTGGGTGGGGTGGGTTTGTTGGGGTGGCCATGGTGGCTCTGGTGCTGTGGTGTGCTGCCTGTGGGGTGTGCTGGCTGGCGGTGTGTGGTGTGTGTGGGTGGGGGGGGGGATGCTGCTGTTGACTGTGGCTGGTGACCTGGGGGGTGGCAGGTGGGCGGGGTTGTGTGTTGGTGGTGGGGAGGTGTGTGATGTGGGAGTGTACTGGGTTGCTGGTCTGTGGCTGTGGTGGTGTGTGGGGGTGTGGTGTTGTGGTGTGCTGGGCTAGTGCTGCTTGTTGTCTGGGTGGGGTGGTGTTGGTGTCTGATGTGGGTGTGGGTGGTGTTTGTGCTGTGGGGTGTGTGTGTTGGGGTGTGTGGTTGGGTGCGGGTGGATCCTGGCTGTGTGGCTGGTGTGTGTGGTGCGGTCGTGGGGGGTGGTTGGGTGTGGGTGGCTGTGCGTGGTTGTATGGTGTGGTGTGGTGGGGCCTGTGTGTTTTCTGACGGTGTGTGTGGTGTATGGGAGGGTTGTGAGTCTTGCTGCGGGGGTGGCTGATGGCTGGTGGGGGGTGGTTGGGGTCTGGGGTGTGGTGTGTCTGGTGTGCGGCTCTTGCGAGAGCTGGGGTGGTGCTGTGCTGGCTGTCTTGGGTGGTGGTGTGTGGGTTTGTGAGGGTGGGGATGGGTATGTTGTGGTTGCTGTGTGCGGCTGGTGGGTGGGGGTGTGCAGGTGTGGTTGCTGGGTTAGCGTGGCTGTGTTGTGGGGGTGTGCTGGGTGGGTGGTGCTGACTGGTGCTGTGTGTGCGGGGTTGGGGGTTGGTGCGGCTGGTGAGTGGTGCTGGAGCTGGAGCTGCGGGGGTGGTGCTGTGGAGGGGTGAGTTGGCACTGGGGGGGGTCTGGATGGTTGGCTGGTGCGGGGTGGATGTGATGCTGGATGGGGTGTGTGGTGGGCTTGACCTTGGTCTGCCTGGCTGTGGTGGTGCTGAGGGTGGGGTGGGTGGATGTGTGGTGGTGGGGCTGGTGTGCTGGGGCTGCGGGGATGTGTGGGATGGTGTGTGGATGTTGGTGTCTGCTGTATGGATGGGTCGGGGCCTGCGTCTGCTGTCTGCTGCCTGTGGGGATGTGATGTGTCTGAGGGTGTGTGCGTGCTGTGTTGGTGTGATGGGTGTGGGCGGTGATTGCTGGGTTGCTGTGGGGCGGTTGTGCGGGAGGTGGGGTGTGTGTGGTGTGGGGCTGGATGGTTGGTCTGGGGCGGTGTGCGGGTCGGGGTGTGGGTCCTGGTGGGTGTGTGCATGTGGGAGGGGTTGATGTTGGTGATGTGAGGGTGGGTGGTGTGGCTGGGGCTTGGTGGCTGGGGTGGTATGGTTGTTGTCCTGGTGGTGTGGATGTGGGGGGGTGCTGAGTGTGCTGGGCGGTCTGTGGCTTGTGGGATGGCCTGGTGTGGAGTGTGGTCTGGGGGGTTGGTGTGTGGGATCTGTGAGGGTCTGGTGAAGTGTGTGGATGCCTCTGTGGTCTGCTGTGATGTGACGCTGTGTGTGTGTGGCCTGGCGGGTGGTGTCATGGTGTGGTGTGGATGGGTCTGAGTGCATGTGGTGCTGCAGGGGTGTTGTGCCTGTTGGGGTGGGGTGTGTGCTGCGTGAGGCGAGTGTGTGTGCGGGGATGGTGGGTCTGCGATTGGGTGGCTGGGTTGGTGTGGGTGTGGGGGTGGTCTGCTGGGGCGGCGTGGTGGGTTCTTGTGGGTGGGTGCTGTGTTGTGGTGGGAGGGGTCTGTGAGCTGATGGGGGGTGGCTGTGGATGGGGGCTGATGTGGCCGGTGGTGTGTGGTGGAGGGGGGTTGTCTCTGTTGTGGGGGGGGGTGCTGCTGTGAGGTGGGAGGGGTGGCGGGCTGGGGGTGGGTGTGGGCTGTCTGGCTGATGCTGCTGGGGGGGTGATGGGGCGTCGTGTGTGGATGGAGCTGGTTGGGGGTGTGGTGGGGAGGACTGTTGTGTGCTGATGTCTGGTGTGGGGGCTGTGTTGGTGTAGTGGTGTGCGTGGTGTGGCTGGCTGTGGTGGTGTGTGAAGCGGGTGTGGTCTGGGTGTGCGGTGGGGGGGGGTGTGCCTGGTTCTGGGTTGTTGGTGTCTGGTGGGTGTTTGTGGGTCGGCTGGTCTGGGGGGTGTGCAGTGTGTGTGGGCGGTGCTTGGGTTATCTTGGGTGTGTGGGGGGGCTGCTGTGGGTCTGGGCTGGGGTTGGCTGCTGGGGTGGTGTGTGGCTGGGTCTGACGCTCGGTGTGGGGGGGGCTGTGGATGTGTGTGCTGTCTGTGACGAGTGTGGTATGTACTGGTGGGTCTGGTGTGGTGGTCGTGTGTCTGTGCTGGTCTGGTGTGCTGTGTTGGGATGTGTGTCCTGGTGTCTGTGGGGTGGGGATGGGTGTGCTGCCTGGTGGTTGGGGCCTGTGGGGTGATGATGGACACTGGCTGGGTGTTGCCTGGTGTGCTGCTGCTGGGTGATGTGTGTGTGGTGGGCTGGGGTGTTGTGTGTGGTTGAGCTGGTCTGGTGAGCTGGGAATAGGAGTAGGTGTCTTGGGGTGGATGGGTGGGGGGCGTGGGGTTGTGCTGGGTGTTGAGTAGGTGGGTGTTGTGCTGTGGGGGCTGTGCAGTGTGTGGCGGTGGGACTGCGGCGGTGTGTGTGTGATGGCTTGTCTGGGGGTGTGTGGTCTAGCGGCTGTGCGGTTGGCTTCTGTGTGTGCTGTTGGCTGTGTGGTCTGCGGGCTGAGACGTCTGGCTGGGTGTGTCTGCTGGATGCTGGTGTTTTGCTGCTGGTGTTGTGGGGGCAGTGTGGCTGTGAGGTGTGTGAGCGTGTCCGTGTGTGTGGTGTGTGCTCTGGGTGAGCTGGGTGGGTAGGGGGGCGGTGGGTCGTGAGGGGTGTGCGCGCTGTGAGTGTGGGTGGTGGCTGTGCTGTGGGTCTGGCCTGTGGAGTGCAGGCCTGGGTGTGGGCTGCTGTGAGCTGAGAGGCTCTGGTGTGGTGAGGGAGTGCTGAGGTGGTGTGTATCGCTAGAGGCGGTGGTGCTTTGGAGGCTGTGCTGTGTGCAGAATGCGGGGTGCTCTGTGTGCTGATGGGGGTGCGTGCTGCTGGAGGTGTGGCCTGTGTGTGCTGTACCGGTGCTGATGGCTGCTGGATTGGGGTGTTTGTGGGTGTGTATGGCCTGGTGGCTCTGGGTTGTGTTGTCTGTTGTGGTGGCTGAACTGGGGCTGGTGTGTGGTTGTGGTGGGGCTGCTTGTCTGTGGTGGTCGTGGGGCTGTGTTGTGGACGTGGTGGTGTCTAGGTCTGGGATGTGGTGTGGGTGTGTGTGGGGCTGCTGGGTGTGGCTTGTCTGCAGGTTCTGTGCCCCGGAGTGATGCGGGGGGTGCTGGTTGTGGGCTGTGGCTGGGGGAAGGGGGGCGGGGTGGCTGTGTGAGGTGGTGGTGTGTGTGGGTGTGAGCTGTGGGCTGTGCTGGGTTTGTCTTGTGGCGGGCCTGGTGTGTGTGGGGGGGGGTTGTGGTAGGGGGACTGTGAGCTGTGTCGGTGTGGGTGTGCTGCTGGGTGCTTGGGCTGGTCGGGGCGGGGTGTGTGGTGGGGGCTGTTGGGGTGGGGTGTGGTGTGCTGGCGACCTTTGGATTGGTGGTGTGGGGGGTGTGAGTGGTGTGTTGTTGCTGTGTGTGGGTGTGTGTGGTGTGTGGTCTGGTGGGGTGGGCTGTGCTGTGGGTTGCTGGTCTGGTGCTGTGGATGGCTGGGGTGGTGTCGATGTGGTGTGGTGTGGTGTGAGAATGGGGTGATGTGCGGTGATGGGTGGGTGTGGGAGCGGTGAGGGTTGTGTTGGGTGTTGGCTGGCTGTTGTGTTGTGTCTGATTGCTGGAGATGTGCTGCTGTTGTGCTGTGGTGGTGCTGGGCCGGTGGGGGATGTGTTGGTATAGGTGCGCTGAGGTGGTGTGCTGAATGTGGTTGGATGGGGGGGTGTTGGTGGCTGGCTGTGTGAGCTGGTCTGTGTGGTCTGGCTGGTGGTGGTGTGAAGTTGTGTGCTGTCTGGGGTGTGGCTGATGTGTCTGGTGGCTGGTGGTCTGCTGTACCCTGGGAGATGTGTTGGCTGTGGCGTTGATGTGTGGGTGTGGTCTTTTGTGACTGGTGTGTGACTGGGTGTGTGGTTGGGGTGAGGGTGTGGATGTGCTGGTGTGGTTGAGGGGTGTGTGTGCTGGGTGTGAGGCATGCGGGGCTGGTGCTGGTGGGTGTGCGCTGGTGTGAGTGTGGTGAGTCTGGAGGCAGGTGGTCTGTTATTTTTGTGCGATGTGGCCTGCTCGGTGCGTGCTGATTGTGGCGGGCTGTGCGTGAGGTGGGGGGGCTGTTGGGGTGCTGTGGTGGGGCTGGTGGCTGCTTGCTGTGGGTCTGGGGGTTTGGGTTGTGCTTCCTGTGCGTGTTGCTTGTGGGGGGGCCTCGGGTCATGAGGTATGGGGGTGTGGTGTTGTGGGCTGTACCGCCTGATGGTGAGTGTGGACTGTGGGGCTGAGTTGTTCTGTGGTTGATGTTGGTGGCGCGCTGGTGGTGTTGCCTGGTTGATTGGTGGTGTCTGCTGTTGTCTGTTGTGGCCTGGGTGTGCTGGAGAGTCTGGGGTGGTGGTGGCTGTCATGGTGCACCTGGTGGCCTGTTTGGGTGGGTACTGGGTGTGGCGGCGTGTGCTTGTGTTGCGTGAGTCTGGTGTGATGGGTGGTTTTGTGGCTGTGGGTGGTGTGGGATGCTTGTGAGCCTGTGGTGGCTGCGTCCTGTGTCTTGGGGGGTTTTGCTGCTGTGGGGGCTCTGTTGTGGGTGGGTGTGCTGGTGGTCTGTGGGGGTGGTGGGTGTTGTGGTGTGGGAGGGGGGTTGGTGGTGGGTGATTGTGTGGGGCTGGTGTGTGTGTGTGTGTGTTGGAGCGTGCTTGTGTCTGTGTTGCGGTTTGAATCTTGCTGTGTGGTGTGTGTGGTGTGTGGTAGCCTGTGGAGCTTGTCGGGGTCTGTGCGCTGTGGTGGGATGTTTGTGTGTGGGGTGCCTGTGTGGTGTGTGTCGTGGTAGGTGTGTGATGGCTGTTGGGTGCTGAATTGGGGTGTGGCCATGTCTGCGTTGTGTGCTTGGAGCGGGCCTGTGGCGTGGTGCGTGAAGTGTGGGTGGGGCTGGGTGGGGTCTGTTGCTTGGTTGTGGGTGTGTGGTGGCTGGTGGTGGCCTGTGGAGGGGGCACTGGTGGGCTGTGTTGGTTTGGGGTGGGGGGTGTTGTGTGTGGTGTGTGGGTTCTGCTTGGTGAGGTGCTGTGTGGTGTCGGTGCCCTGTGGGGTGGGCTGATGCGGGGTTGGGGTGGGTGCTGTGTGCTGTTGTGGGCTGTCGTAGGTGTGTGGATGGAGATGGTGGCTGGCTGATTGTGCGCTTGGTGCTGGAGCTGGGAGTTGTTGCGTGAGGGTGACTGGGCTGTGTATGGCTGAGGGTGGCCAGGGGGTGATGGTGCAGGTGTTTGGGGGGTGGCCTGTGTGGTGAGGCTTGCCTGTTCTGTGGATGTTTGATGGTGTGCTGATGGGGGCTGTGGCTTCGGGTGTGGGGCGCGCTGGGTGAGTGTGTGTGTCTGGCTGGTGCGTTGAGTGACTGTTGGCTGCTGTCTGGGGGGCGCGGCTTTGTGTGGAGGGGCGGCGTGGTGCGGGGGTGTGCTTGGCCTGTGTGGGTGTGGTCTTTTGTGCTGCATCTGCTGGAGGCTGGGTGGTGCTGGTCTGGCCGCGTTTGGGCCTGGTGTTGGTTGTGGGTGTGGTTGCTGGGGTGTGTGTGGGGGGTTGATGGTGCTGGAGCTTGGTGTGAGTGTGCTGCCGGGGTGGTGCTGAGTGGTGTTGTGTGTGCTGGGGGGGTGTGTGCTGGTGTGGGGGGCTTTCTGGCTGAGATGGGTGGCTTGCTCTGTTGGGGGGCTTGGTGCGCGCTGCGGGTGGGGGGGACTTTGAGGTTGTTGTGGTGGGGTGGGTGTGTGATTTGACTGTGGTCGTGCTGGTGGGGTGGGGTTGTGCATTGAATGTCTGCCTGTTGTCTTCCGTGTTGCTGTGGGGTTGCTGGTGTGGTGTTGGGGCTGATGGGTGGTGGTGTGTGCTGTCGTGTTGGGGGGTGGTGTGATGGCGAGGGGGGGTTGTGTATCTGGTTGAGCCGGTGTTGGATGTGGTCGTATGGTGGTGTGTGTGGGGAAGTTGCTGACTGTGGTTGGGTGGGCTGCTGCTGGAACTGTGGGCGGGTGGTAGGCGGGTTGTTGGGGGTGGTGGTGAGCTGGAGGCATGGTGCTGGTGGCTGTGCGGAGTTTGTGTGCGTGCGGTTGTGGGCGGTGTCTGGGCTGGGTGGGCTGGGTGGATGTGTCTGGTGACTTGGGGGGGCTGGTGTGCTGTGTCTGGGCTGTGGTCTGTGGGGGTGATGCTGTGTGGCTGTGTGCCTGGGTAGGTGTCTGGAAGGGTGCGTCTGAGAGCGGTTTGGACGGGTTGGCAGCGGGCTTGTGCTGGATGTGGTGCTCTGGATGATGGTGTGGTGTGCTGTGGGGTGGTGTGTGGGGGAGGGTTGGTTGTTGTGCTGATGGGTGGAGCTGGCTGGGGTGTTCTGTGTGGTGGTAATGGGCGTGGTGATGTGAGGTGTGTGTGTTGGTCCAGATCTGCCTTGGGGGGTGTGGTGGTGGGTCTTGGGTGGGCCTGTGGGGTGGCTGTGTGGTGGGGGGGGCTGTGTGCTGTGTGGGTTGGCTGTGGTGCTGGATGTGAGGCTTGTCGTTGTGGGGTGTTGCTGGAGGTCTTGGCCGTGGGGGATGTGTCCTGGTTGGGTGCGGGCTGTGGGGTTGGTGGGCCCTGGGTGCGGCTGGATGTCTGCTGGGTGCTGTGGGCTGGGGAGAGAGAGGGTCCTCCTTTTTGGGTGTGTGAGTTCTGCTGCTGTGGCCTGGCTGATGGAGGGTGTTGGGGTGGTTGTGGATGGGGGTGGTGGGTGTGGGGCCTGGGCATGGTTTTGGTTCGGCGGGGTGCCATGTGCTGGTGTGGGGGTTCTGCTGTGTTGAGTCTGGGTTGCTGTGTGGGGGGATGTGTGGGGCTGGGCTGTTGTTTGTGTGGGTGTCTGGGGTGCTGCTGTGTGCTGTGGTGCTGCCTTGTGGGCTGGCGCTGGTTTGTGATGTGAGTGGATTTTTGTGCTGCGTGTTGTGGTGGGCTGGTTGCTGGTCTTTGTCTGGTGAGGTGTGGGTGTCTGTGTGGGTTCCGGTGTGCTGTGTCGTGTGTGGGGATGGGTGGATCTGTGACATGGGGCTGGTGGTTGTGGGGCGTCTGGGGGGAGTGGGCTGTGTAGGCTGCGTGGCTGGACTTGCAGTATGCTAGCTGGCTGGTGGTGTGTGCGGCTGCTGTTGCTGGGTGAGGGTGCGCGGTGTGTGGGTGAAGCGTGGTGACCTGTGTGTCTGCAGCTGGTGGGTGAGTGGGGCTGATCTGGCTGCTGTTGAGGGGCTTGTCTGTGTGTGCGGGGAATGGGGTGGTGGGGGTTGCTGTGAGTGGCTGTGCTGGGGTTGCTGCGGCGCTGTGGGTGTCTGGTGACGCTGGCGGGCTGGAGTGTGGTGGGGCTTGTCTGTAGTGTGGGGTGATGCGGAGTGGTGCTTGAGGTGTTGTGGCTGGGTTTGCTGGGTGTGGGGCTGGTGCAGGCATGGTGGACTGGGGGGGCTTTGGTGTGTGGCTGGGTCTGTGTGTGGGGTGTGCCCTGTGCGAGTGGGGGGGCTTCTGTGGGTGTGGTGTGTGGCTGCTGCATGGGGGGGGGCTGGGTGTGGGGGCTGGGTGCTGTCTGTGATGGTGTGCCCTTGGGTGTGTTGTGTGGGTGTGCTGTGTTGGGGTGTGGGGCCTGTGTGGCCTTGGGTGATGTGGTGGTCTGCCTGTGCTGGGTGCTGCCTGTAGAGGGTGGGTCCTGGGTGGTGGTGGGTGCGGGGTAAGGTCAGAGTGTGAGCTGCTGTGCCGTGTCTGGTGCGGGTGGTGTGAGCGGGGTGTTGCTGGCGGTGGCATGTCTGTGGTGCGTGGCCTGGTTGGGGCGTTGGGTGCGTGGTGTGCTGCCTGTGGGCTGTGGCTGGGGGGTGGGGTGGTGTGCTGGGGTGGTTGTCCTGGTCGTGGGCCTGGGTGTGTGTGTGCTGGATTGCTGGGGAGGGGGCTGGGTGGCCTGGTGCTGTCTGGGTGTGCTCTGTGTGGGGGGTGTGTGGGTGGTGCAGGTGGGGAGGGTGTGTGGTTGCCCTGCTGGCGGTCAGTGTGCTGGGGGGGTGTGGGGGCTGGTCTGGGTGGGGCTGGGTGGTGTGCTGGGGGAGTGGTTTGGGGGGGCGTGGTGGGTGGGGGTGTGTCTGAGTGTGTGGGTGGGGGATGGGCATGCGCTGGATCTGGGTGCTGTGTGAGTGGTGTGTCTGGGGGTGTGCGGATGTGAGTGCTTGGTGGTTGGTGCCAGTCGGTATGTCTGGGTGTTCTGGGTGTGGCGGCGTGATGGCTGTGGGTTGCTGGGGGGGTGTGGTGTGCTGTGGGCCGTGATGCTGGGTGTGCCTGTGGTGGGGTGTGGTGTGAGGCTGTGGTGAGAGGGGTGTACTGGGGGAAGTGTTCTGTTGGTGGGTGCGTGGTGTGGGTGTGGGGGGGTGGTGTCTGCGCTGGGGCTGGGTGATGGTAGGGTTCTGGGTCTGGGCTGATGTGTGTCGGGCGGGGGTGATGGAGGTGGCTGATGTGGGTGGGGGGGGTGGGTCTTGTGTGGTGGTTTGGTGTGGTTGGTTGGTGGTGCTGGTTGTGTGGCCTGTGTCGATGATGGAGCGTGCTGTCTGGGCTGTTGGGGTGGTTGTGGTGTGGGTGGGTGTGTGGTGGTTAGGAGTGGTGGGGTGCTGGGTGGGGTCTGGTTGGGGGGAGTGTGGGGTGGTTGTTTGCTGAGGGTCTGTGGTTGTGGGCTGCTGGGTCTGGCTGGGGGGTGGGCTGGGTGGCGGAGGTGCCTGGGGGTGCTGGGTGGAGGTGGGCTTGGTGCTTGCTGGGCGGGGGTCTGGGGTAGTGCTGGCGTTGGTGGGGGATGCGGGCGATGGGGGGGTGCCTGTGTGGTGTTTGTCTGTGGGGGTGGGCGGTGCTCTGTGTGCTGGAGTGTGTCTGGGTTGTGGATTGGTTGGTGGGTGGCGTGGTGGGCTGCTTGTGGCTGCTGCGGGGTGTGTGTGGTGGGGGTGG
>JAVJHS010000566.1:0-22000 GCA_032873175.1 Leptopilina drosophilae | reverse complement strand
TTGAAAACAAAGAAAGTAATAAATAGTATATACTATCACATATTTTGTGATCTATATAAATATTTTAAATATTTTTAGAAACTAATATCACTTCTTTTTGTTTTTAAATATTTTAAGAAACTAATATCACTGTTTGTTTTTGAATATTTTAAGACACTAATATCACTGTTTGTTTTTCAATATTTTATGACACTAATATCACATTTTTGTTTTTAAATATTTTAAGACACTATTCTCACTTTTTTATTTTTAATTCCACGGCTTTTGTTTATTTTTTGTCTTTTAAAAGATTATTATATAAGCTACAGCACTCTTCTTCTTCTAAGATTCCGTTTAATATTTCCTTGTATGTTTGTGATGATGTTTGTACAAACGTTGGTTCGTATGGTGATGGTGGTGCATCGATATGGAACAAATCTTCAGCAAAATTAGTAATGAAATTCTCATTTGAATTTTGCTCTTGAAATTCGATGGCTTCGTTCAAAATTTTATCGAGACTTTCATCAGTATCAAGGGTGTCATTGTCGATGACCGGTAATTGTATGAAACGAGGTGTATCCCACCTTGTATATCTATAGCGTACCCTCTTTAGTGGAGGGGTATCAAACGTTTTCTCAGCACTCAATTTGCTTCTCTTATTACAGGTGTTTTCTTTTTCCTCTTCTGTGTTGACATCGGTTCTAACCTAAAAATTAAAACGAACAGATGTGTATATTATTAAGATAATGAAGGGAACAAAAATAAATGAAAAGATGTTACTATTAACAATAATAATAATAATTCTAACCTGAGGAACAAAGTTCTGATCTCCATTAACTGAAACTATTACTTTTTTATAGTTGTAAGGAATTATTTGTGCCTGTTGTATCCTCGGGTCCCGTTGCACAAAAGTTTGGCGGCAGAGATTGCAAACTGTGTATGATGTTTTTGGTAGTTCTTCTTCTGCCATGTTTACATGCAATGGATTCTATGAAAAGAAAAGAAATGTTTCATATAAATACCACAATGAATATCTATATATAGAGAGAGATTTATTATTTCAATCATACTCACCATTTCTAATAATCTTAATAATGCGTCAACTGTCACGAGCTGTTTAAAAGAAATGTGTATAATATTAGAGATGGTCGTTCGACTAGAGATTCATAGCTGTTAGGAGTGCACCTCACGACAAACTGTAGAACCAAATTCATTGCGCGCGAGTCACTGAGTCTCAAAATAAAGGTGCAGACACACCACGGTGACTGCATGCCTACCAGCTAAACTGTGGCAAGTAGTTAATTGTGAATTAATATTTTAAATAAAATAATAATAATAATATATATAAGAATTAATTATTATCAGTAATATATATAAAGTCGGGAAATGATTTCAACTAAATGAATTAAAAGTTGATAATAGTAAATCTAAATATCGATATTTTCATGTTCGAGATATGACGTCAGCAGTAATAAACTAATTTTGGGGAGATTTAAATACTATTCTTATAAGAATAATATTAATAGTATATTATTGTTATTATAATATTACTATTTCTATTATTTATTTACTTACCTCTAGTAGACAAAATAATGCCACTGAGCGATGGTAGTAGAAACTAATTGCTTCAAAACAAGACTGTGATATATTATTTATTCAATATATAATTTTATTTATTAAATTTTAATAATCAAAGTGGTGCTGTTTATAGGTTGTAACCGTGACTAATTATCAGTAATTTGAGATACAAATTTTAAAAGCACACCAAGAGACTTTGAACTAGACAATAGAAATTTTAATTCATAAGCTGCGCCATCTATTAGTGGCTGCCTAAACAATTGTTGGGAATTAAGGCGCCAATTACTAAAATTACACCCCAACCAAGCGACTTGAAGTTTTGAAAATAAAAATTCAAATACCCCGCCAAGGGGGTTTGAATTGGGCTACAAATAAAATGGCGCCATCTAGCGGCGACCAACGGTATTAAAACTCGGTCGGTAAAGTAGAACACCCCGACCAAGCCACTTGAAAAATTTAAAAATTAAAATTTAAATACCCCACCAAGCGGGTATGAAATGAGCGGTGGCGCCATCTATCGGTGGTCGCTGGTACTAAAAACTCGGTCGGTAAAGTAGAACAACCCCACCAAGCCACTTGAAACTAAGCTATTTTGAAATCTACCTTACCGACCGTAGGTAAGTGGTCCCGAAGTCTCCTAGCTATACTACTGATGACAAATTTAGGTAAATTTAAGAAATTATGAACAAAAAAGAACTCAAAATATCCAAAAATTTTGCTCTTTTTTAATTTTTTCCGTGAAATATGTTTTTTACATTCTCATCAAAAATGAGAAAGTCTTGGATTTGTGCGATTTTGAGAAATTTCTAATTTTCAAAAATCTTTACGTTTCATGACCCCCTGATTCCAAAAAAATGGTTTTTAGAAAAGTGTCTGTCTGTCAGTCTGTCTGTCTGTCTGTAGAAATTTTTGTCTCGACGATAACTCGAGTAAATTTTTAAGAATCGACTTGCAATTTGGGGGATTTCTTTAGTCTACTAAAATGAAGCCTGAGTTCGTTGGACAGCCCATTTCAACAAAAAACAACAAAAATACAACATTTTTAAATTTTCAAAATTTTTTATTTTTTACAATTTCCAAAAAATTATTTTTTTATATTTTTTTACTTAAAATATGCGCAAAAACAAACAACTTTTCCTTTCAACACTTTTTTGTACAACAAAAAACAAAAAAGTTATGAATTTTTGAAAAATTTTCAAAAAAAATTTTTTTTTGCAATTTTCAAAAAAAAAAATTTTTTTTAATTTTTTCCATAAAATATGCGCAAAAACAAACAACTTTTCTTTTGAACACTTTTTTGTACAACAAAAAACAAAAAAGTTATGAATTTTTTTGTCAAAAAAGTGCAAAAAATTGAGATTTATAGTGAGTGAAGCATTAGCAGAAACATGAAGAAACATTAAAAAAATATCAAAACTTTCGGTTTTATATTTTAGATGACAAATTTAGGTAAATATAAGAAATTATGAACAAAAAAGAACTCAAAATATCCAAAAATTTTGCTCTTTTTTAATTTTTTCTGTGAAATATGTTTTTTACATTCTCATCAAAAATGAGAAAGTCTTGGATTTGTGCGATTTTGAGAAATTTCTAATTTTCATAAATCTTTACGTTTTATGACCCCCTGATTCCAAAAAAATGGTTTTTAGAAAAGTGTCTGTCTGTCAGTCTGTCAGTCTGTCTGTCTGTCTGTAGAAATTTTTGTCTCGACGATAACTCGAGTAAATTTTTAAGAATCGACTTGCAATTTGGGGGATTTCTTTAGTCCACTAAAATGAAGCCTGAGTTCGTTGGACAGCCCATTTCAACAAAAAACAACAAAAATACAACATTTTTAAATTTTCAAAATTTTTTATTTTTTACAATTTTCAAAAAATTATTTTTTTTTATTTTTTTACTTAAAATATGCGCAAAAACAAACAACTTTTCCTTTCAACACTTTTTTGTACAACAAAAAACAAAAAAGTTATGAATTTTTGAAAAATTTTCAAATTTTCAAAAAAAAATTTTTTTTGCAATTTTCAAAAAAAAAATTTTTTTTTAATTTTTGCCATAAAATATGCGCAAAAACAAACAACTTTTCTTTTAAACACTTTTTTGTACAACAAAAAACAAAAAAGTTATGAATTTTTTTGTCAAAAAAGTGCAAAAAATTGAGATTTATAGTGAGTGAAGCATTAGCAGAAACATGAAGAAACATTAAAAAAATATCAAAACTTTCGGTTTTTTATTTTAGATGACAAATTTAGGTAAATATAAGAAATTATGAACAAAAAAGAACTCAAAATATCCAAAAATTTTGCTCTTTTTTAATTTTTTCCGTGAAATATGTTTTTTACATTCTCATCAAAAATGAGAAAGTCTTGGATTTGTGCGATTTTGAGAAATTTCTAATTTTCATAAATCTTTACGTTTCATGACCCCCTGATTCCAAAAAAATGGTTTTTAGAAAAGTGTCTGTCTGTCAGTCTGTCTGTCTCTCTGTCTGTCTGTAGAAATTTTTGTCTCGACGATAACTCGAGTAAATTTTTAAGAATCGACTTGCAATTTGGGGGATTTCTTTAGTCCACTAAAATGAAGCCTGAGTTCGTTGGACAGCCCATTTCAACAAAAAACAACAAAAATACAACATTTTTAAATTTTCAAAATTTTTTATTTTTTACAATTTTCAAAAAATTATTTTTTTTTATTTTTTTAACTTAAAATATGCGCAAAAACAAACAACTTTTCCTTTCAACACTTTTTTGTACAACAAAAAACAAAAAAGTTATGAATTTTTGAAAAATTTTCAAATTTTCAAAAAAAATTTTTTTTTGCAATTTTCAAAAAAAAATTTTTTTTTAATTTTTTCCATAAAATATGCGCAAAAACAAACAACTTTTCTTCTGAACACTTTTTTGTACAACAAAAAAGTTATGAATTTTTTTGTCAAAAAAGTGCAAAAAATTGAGATTTATAGTGAGTGAAGCATTAGCAGAAACATGAAAAAACATTAAAAAAATATCAAAACTTTCGGTTTTTTATTTCAGATGACAAATTTAGGTAAATATAAGAAATTATGAACAAAAAAGAACTCAAAATATCCAAAAATTTTGCTCTTTTTTAATTTTTTCCGTGAAATATGTTTTTTACATTCTCATCAAAAATGAGAAAGTCTTGGATTTGTGCGATTTTGAGAAATTTCTAATTTTCATAAATCTTTACGTTTCATGACCCCCTGATTCCAAAAAAATGGTTTTTAGAAAAGTGTCTGTCTGTCAGTCTGTCTGTCTCTCTGTCTGTCTGTAGAAATTTTTGTCTCGACGATAACTCGAGTAAATTTTTAAGAATCGACTTGCAATTTGGGGGATTTCTTTAGTCTACTAAAATGAAGCCTGAGTTCGTTGGACAGCCCATTTCAACAAAAAACAACAAAAATACAACATTTTTAAATTTTCAAAATTTTTTATTTTTTACAATTTTCAAAAAATTATTTTTTTTTATTTTTTTACTTAAAATATGCGCAAAAACAAACAACTTTTCCTTTCAACACTTTTTTGTACAACAAAAAACAAAAAAGTTATGAATTTTTGAAAAATTTTCAAATTTTCAAAAAAAATATTTTTTTTTCAAAATTTTCAAAAAAAAATTTTTTTTTAATTTTTTCCATAAAATATGCGCAAAAACAAACAACTTTTCTTTTGAACACTTTTTTGTACAACAAAAAACAAAAAAGTTATGAATTTTTTTGTCAAAAAAGTGCAAAAAATTGAGATTTATAGTGAGTGAAGCATTAGCAGAAACATGAAGAAACATTAAAAAAATATAAAAACTTTCGGTTTTTTATTTCAGATGACAAATTTAGGTAAATATAAGAAATTATAAACAAAAAAGAACTCAAAATATCCAAAAATTTTGCTCTTTTTTAATTTTTTCCGTGAAATATGTTTTTTACATTCTCATCAAAAATGAGAAAGTCTTGGATTTGTGCGATTTTGAGAAATTTCTAATTTTCATAAATCTTTACGTTTCATGACCCCCTGATTCCAAAAAAATGGTTTTTAGAAAAGTGTCTGTCTGTCAGTCTGTCTGTCTGTCTGTCTGTAGAAATTTTTGTCTCGACGATAACTCGAGTAAATTTTCAACAATCGACTTGCAATTTGGGGGATTTCTATAGTCCACTAAAATGAAGCCTGAGTTCGTTTGACAGCCCATTTCAACAAAAAACAACAAAAATACAACATTTTTAAAATTTCAAAATTTTTTATTTTTTACAATTTCCAAAAAATTATTTTTTTATATTTTTTTACTTAAAATATGCGCAAAAACAAATAACTTTTCCTTTGTACACTTTTTTGTACAACAAAAAACAAAAAAGTTATGAATTTTTGAAAAATTTTCAAATTTTCAAAAAAAAATTTTTTTTGCAATTTTCAAAAAAAAAAATTTTTTTAATTTTTTCCATAAAATATGCGCAAAAACAAACAACTTTTCTTTTGAACACTTTTTTGTACAACAAAAAACAAAAAAGTTATGAATTTTTTTGTCAAAAAAGTGCAAAAAATTGAGATTTATAGTGAATGAAGCATTAGCAGAAACATGAAGAAACATTAAAAAAATATCAAAACTTTCGGTTTTTTATTTTAGATGACAAATTTAGGTAAATATAAGAAATTATGAACAAAAAAGAACTCAAAATATCCAAAAATTTTGCTCTTTTTTAATTTTTTCCGTGAAATATGTTTTTTACATTCTCATCAAAAATGAGAAAGTCTTGGATTTGTGCGATTTTGAGAAATTTCTAATTTTCATAAATCTTTACGTTTCATGACCCCCTGATTCCAAAAAAATGGTTTTTAGAAAAGTGTCTGTCTGTCAGTCTGTCTGTCTCTCTGTCTGTCTGTAGAAATTTTTGTCTCGACGATAACTCGAGTAAATTTTTAAGAATCGACTTGCAATTTGGGGGATTTCTTTAGTCCACTAAAATGAAGCCTGAGTTCGTTGGACAGCCCATTTCAACAAAAAACAACAAAAATACAACATTTTTAAATTTTCAAAATTTTTTATTTTTTACAATTTTCAAAAAATTATTTTTTTTTATTTTTTTACTTAAAATATGCGCAAAAACAAATAACTTTTCCTTTCAACACTTTTTTGTACAACAAAAAACAAAAAAGTTATGAATTTTTGAAAAATTTTCAAAATTTCAAAAAAAATTTTTTTTTGCAATTTTAAAAAAAAAAAATTTTTTTAATTTTTTCCATAAAATATGCGCAAAAACAAACAACTTTTCTTTTGAACACTTTTTTGTACAACAAAAAACAAAAAAGTTATGAATTTTTTTGTCAAAAAAGTGCAAAAAATTGAGATTTATAGTGAATGAAGCATTAGCAGAAACATGAAGAAACATTAAAAAAATATCAAAACTTTCGGTTTTTTATTTTAGATGACAAATTTAGGTAAATATAAGAAATAATGAACAAAAGAGAACTCAAAATATCCAAAAATTTTGCTCTTTTTTAATTTTTTCCGTGAAATATGTTTTTTACATTCTCATCAAAAATGAGAAAGTCTTGGATTTGTGCGATTTTGAGAAATTTCTAATTTTCATAAATCTTTACGTTTCATGACCCCCTGATTCCAAAAAAATTGTTTTTAGAAAAGTGTCTGTCTGTCAGTATGTCTGTCTGTCTGTCTGTAGAAATTTTTGTCTCGACGATAACTCGAGTAAATTTTTAAGAATCGACTTGCAATTTGAGGGATTTCTTTAGTCCACTAAAATGAAGCCTGAGTTTGTTGGACAGCCCATTTCAACAAAAAACAACAAAAATACAACATTTTTAAATTTTCAAAATTTTTTATTTTTTACAATTTTTAAAAAATTATTTTTTTTTATTTTTTTACTTAAAATATGCGCAAAAACAAACAACTTTTCTTTTCAACACTTTTTTGTACAACAAAAAACAAAAAAGTTATGAATTTTTGAAAAATTTTCAAATTTTCAAAAAAAAATTTTTTTTCCAATTTTCAAAAAAAAAATTTTTTTAATTTTTTCCATAAAATATGCGCAAAAACAAACAACTTTTCTTTTGAACACTTTTTTGTACAACAAAAAACAAAAAAGTTATGAATTTTTTTGTCAAAAAAGTGCAAAAAATTGAGATTTATAGTGAGTGAAGCATTAGCAGAAACATGAAGAAACATTAAAAAAATATCAAAACTTTCGGTTTTTTATTTTAGATGACAAATTTAGGTAAATATAAGAAATTATGAACAAAAAAGAACTCAATATATCCAAAAATTTTGCTCTTTTTTAATTTTTTCCGTGAAATATGTTTTTTACATTCTCATCAAAAATGAGAAAGTCTTGGATTTGTGCGATTTTGAGAAATATCTATTTTTCATAAATCTTTACGATTCATGACCCCCTGATTCCAAAAAAATGGTTTTTAGAAAAGTGTCTGTCTGTCAGTCTGTCTGTCTGTCTGTCTGTCTGTCAGTCTGTCAGTCTGTCAGTCTGTCAGTCTGTCAGTCTGTCAGTCTGTCAGTCTGTCTGTCTGTCTGTCTGTTGAAATTTTTGTTTCGACGATAACTCGAGTAAATTTTTAAGAATCGACTTGCAATTTGGGGGATTTCTTTAGTCCACTAAAATGAAGCCTGAGTTCGTTGGACAGCCCATTTCAACAAAAAACAACAAAAATACAACATTTTTAAATTTTCAAAATTTTTTATTTTTTACAATTTTCAAAAAATTATTTTTTTTTTTTTACTTAAAATATGCGCAAAAACAAAAAACTTTTCCTTTCAACACTTTTTTGTACAACAAAAAACAAAAAAGTTATGAATTTTTGAAAAATTTTCAAATTTTCAAAAAAAATTTTTTTTTGCAATTTTCAAAAAAAAAAATTTTTTTAAATTTTTCCATAAAATATGCGCAAAAACAAACAACTTTTCTTTTGAACACTTTTTTGTACAACAAAAAACAAAAAAGTTATGAATTTTTTTGTCAAAAAAGTGCAAAAAATTGAGATTTATAGTGAGTGAAGCATTAGCAGAAACATGAAGAAACATTAAAAAAATATCAAAACTTTCGGTTTTTTATTTTAGATGACAAATTTAGGTAAATATAAGAAATTATGAACAAAAAAGAACTCAATATATCCAAAAATTTTGCTCTTTTTTAATTTTTTCCATGAAATATGTTTTTTACATTCTCATCAAAAATGAGAAAGTCTTGGATTTGTGCGATTTTGAGAAATATCTATTTTTCATAAATCTTTACGATTCATGACCCCCTGATTCCAAAAAAATGGTTTTTAGAAAAGTGTCTGTCTGTCAGTCTGTCTGTCTGTCTGTCTGTCTGTCTGTCTGTAGAAATTTTTGTTTCGACGATAACTCGAGTAAATTTTTAAGAATCGACTTGCAATTTGGGGGATTTCTTTAGTCCACTAAAATGAAGCCTGAGTTCGTTGGACAGCCCATTTCAACAAAAAACAACAAAAATACAACATTTTTAAATTTTCAAAATTTTTTATTTTTTACAATTTTCAAAAAATTATTTTTTTTTTTTACTTTAAATATGCGCAAAAACAAAAAACTTTTCCTTTCAACACTTTTTTGTACAACAAAAAACAAAAAAGTTATGAATTTTTGAAAAATTTTCAAATTTTCAAAAAAAATTTTTTTTTGCAATTTTCAAAAAAAAAAATTTTTTTAAATTTTTCCATAAAATATGCGCAAAAACAAACAACTTTTCTTTTGAACACTTTTTTGTACAACAAAAAACAAAAAAGTTATGAATTTTTTTGTCAAAAAAGTGCAAAAAATTGAGATTTATAGTGAGTGAAGCATTAGCAGAAACATGAAGAAACATTAAAAAAATATCAAAACTTTCGGTTTTTTATTTTAGATGACAAATTTAGGTAAATATAAGAAATTATGAACAAAAAAGAACTCAAAATATCCAAAAATTTTGCTCTTTTTTAATTTTTTCCGTGAAATATGTTTTTTACATTCTCATCAAAAATGAGAAAGTCTTGGATTTGTGCGATTTTGAGAAATTTCTAATTTTCATAAATCTTTACGTTTCATGACCCCCTGATTCCAAAAAAATTGTTTTTAGAAAAGTGTCTGTCTGTCAGTATGTCTGTCTGTCTGTCTGTAGAAATTTTTGTCTCGACGATAACTCGAGTAAATTTTTAAGAATCGACTTGCAATTTGAGGGATTTCTTTAGTCCACTAAAATGAAGCCTGAGTTCGTTGGACAGCCCATTTCAACAAAAAACAACAAAAATACAACATTTTTAAATTTTCAAAATTTTTTATTTTTTACAATTTTTAAAAAATTATTTTTTTTTATTTTTTTACTTAAAATATGCGCAAAAACAAACAACTTTTCTTTTCATTACTTTTTTGTACAACAAAAAACAAAAAAGTTATGAATTTTTGAAAAAATTTCAAATTTTCAAAAAAAAATTTTTTTTCCAATTTTCAAAAAAAAAATTTTTTTAATTTTTTCCATAAAATATGCGCAAAAACAAACAACTTTTCTTTTGAACACTTTTTTGTACAACAAAAAACAAAAAAGTTATGAATTTTTTTGTCAAAAAAGTGCAAAAAATTGAGATTTATAGTGAGTGAAGCATTAGCAGAAACATGAAGAAACATTAAAAAAATATCAAAACTTTCGGTTTTTTATTTTAGATGACAAATTTAGGTAAATATAAGAAATTATGAACAAAAAAGAACTCAATATATCCAAAAATTTTGCTCTTTTTTAATTTTTTCCATGAAATATGTTTTTTACATTCTCATCAAAAATGAGAAAGTCTTGGATTTGTGCGATTTTGAGAAATATCTATTTTTCATAAATCTTTACGATTCATGACCCCCTGATTCCAAAAAAATGGTTTTTAGAAAAGTGTCTGTCTGTCAGTCTGTCTGTCTGTCTGTCTGTCTGTCAGTCTGTCAGTCTGTCAGTCTGTCAGTCTGTCAGTCTGTCAGTCTGTCAGTCTGTCAGTCTGTCTGTCTGTCTGTCTGTTGAAATTTTTGTTTCGACGATAACTCGAGTAAATTTTTAAGAATCGACTTGCAATTTGGGGGATTTCTTTAGTCCACTAAAATGAAGCCTGAGTTCGTTGGACAGCCCATTTCAACAAAAAACAACAAAAATACAACATTTTTAAATTTTCAAAATTTTTTATTTTTTACAATTTTCAAAAAATTATTTTTTTTTATTTTTTTACTTAAAATATGCGCAAAAACAAACAACTTTTCCTTTCAACACTTTTTTGTACAACAAAAAACAAAAAAGTTATGAATTTTTGAAAAATTTTCAAATTTTCAAAAAAAAATTTTTTTTGCAATTTTCAAAAAAAAAAATTTTTTTAAATTTTTCCATAAAATATGCGCAAAAACAAACAACTTTTCTTTTGAACACTTTTTTGTACAACAAAAAACAAAAAAGTTATGAATTTTTTTGTCAAAAAAGTGCAAAAAATTGAGATTTATAGTGAGTGAAGCATTAGCAGAAACATGAAGAAACATTAAAAAAATATCAAAACTTTCGGTTTTTTATTTTAGATGACAAATTTAGGTAAATATAAGAAATTATGAACAAAAAAGAACTCAAAATATCCAAAAATTTTGCTCTTTTTTAATTTTTTCCGTGAAATATGTTTTTTACATTCTCATCAAAAATGAGAAAGTCTTGGATTTGTGCGATTTTGAGAAATTTCTAATTTTCATAAATCTTTACGTTTCATGACCCCCTGATTCCAAAAAAATGGTTTTTAGAAAAGTGTCAGTCTGTCTGTCTGTCTGTCTGTCTGTCTGTAGAAATTTTTGTCTCGACGATAACTCGAGTAAATTTTTAAGAATCGACTTGCAATTTGGGGGATTTCTTTAGTCCACTAAAATGAAGCCTGAGTTCGTTGGACAGCCCATTTCAACAAAAAACAACAAAAATACAACATTTTTAAATTTTCAAAATTTTTTATTTTTTACAATTTTCAAAAAATTATTTTTTTTTTTTTTTACTTTAAATATGCGCAAAAACAAAAAACTTTTCCTTTCAACACTTTTTTGTACAACAAAAAACAAAAAAGTTATGAATTTTTGAAAAATTTTCAAATTTTCAAAAAAAAATTTTTTTTGCAATTTTCAAAAAAAAAATTTTTTTTATTTCTTTCCATAAAATATGCGCAAAAACAAACAACTTTTCTTTTGAACACTTTTTTGTACAACAAAAAACAAAAAAGTTATGAATTTTTTTGTCAAAAAAGTGCAAAAAATTGAGATTTATAGTGAGTGAAGCATTAGCAGAAACATGAAGAAACATTAAAAAAATATCAAAACTTTCGGTTTTTTATTTTAGATGACAAATTTAGGTAAATGTAAGAAATTATGAACAAAAGAGAACTCAAAATATCCAAAAATTTTGCTCTTTTTTAATTTTTTCCGTGAAATATGTTTTTTACATTCTCATCAAAAATGAGAAAGTCTTGGATTTGTGCGATTTTGAGAAATTTCTAATTTTCATAAATCTTTACGTTTCATGACCCCCTGATTCCAAAAAAATTGTTTTTAGAAAAGTGTCTGTCTGTCAGTATGTCTGTCTGTCTGTCTGTCTGTAGAAATTTTTGTCTCGACGATAACTCGAGTAAATTTTTAAGAATCGACTTGCAATTTGAGGGATTTCTTTAGTCCACTAAAATGAAGCCTGAGTTTGTTTGACAGCCCATTTCAACAAAAAACAACAAAAATACAACATTTTTAAATTTTCAAAATTTTTTATTTTTTACAATTTTTAAAAAATTATTTTTTTTAATTTTTTTACTTAAAATATGCGCAAAAACAAACAACTTTTTTTTCAACACTTTTTTGTACAACAAAAAACAAAAAAGTTATGAATTTTTGAAAAATTTTCAAATTTTCAAAAAAAAATTTTTTTTGCAATTTTCAAAAAAAAAATTTTTTTAAATTTTTTCCATAAAATATGCGCAAAAACAAACAACTTTTCTTTTGAACACTTTTTTGTACAACAAAAAACAAAAAAGTTATGAATTTTTTTGTCAAAAAAGTGCAAAAAATTGAGATTTATAGTGAGTGAAGCATTAGCAGAAACATGAAGAAACATTAAAAAAATATCAAAACTTTCGGTTTTTTATTTTAGATGACAAATTTAGGTAAATATAAGAAATTATGAACAAAAAAGAACTCAAAATATCCAAAAATTTTGCTCTTTTTTAATTTTTTCCGTGAAATATGTTTTTTACATTCTCATCAAAAATGAGAAAGTCTTGGATTTGTGCGATTTTGAGAAATTTCTAATTTTCATAAATCTTTACGTTTCATGACCCCCTAATTCCAAAAAAATGGTTTTTAGAAAAGTGTCTGTCTGTCTGTCTGTCTGTCTGTCTGTCTGTCTGTCTGTAGAAATTTTTGTCTCGACGATAACTGGAGTAAATTTTTAAGAATCGACTTGCAATTTAGGGGATTTCTTTAGTCCACTAAAATGAAGCCTGAGTTCGTTGGACAGCCCATTTCAACAAAAAACAACAAAAATACAACATTTTTAAATTTTCAAAATTTTGAATTTTTTTAAATTTTCAAAAAAAATTTTTTTTTATTTTTTTACTTAAAATATGCGCAAAAACAAACAACTTTTCCTTTCAACACTTTTTTGTACAACAAAAAACAAAAAAGTTATGAATTTTTGAAAAATTTTCAAATTTTCAAAAAAAATTTTTTTTTGCAATTTTCAAAAAAAAGTTTTTTTTAAATTTTTTCCATAAAATATGCGCAAAAACAAACAACTTTTCTTTTGAACACTTTTTTGTACAACAAAAAACAAAAAAGTTATGAATTTTTTTGTCAAAAAAGTGCAAAAAATTGAGATTTATAGTGAGTGAAGCATTAGCAGAAACATGAAGAAACATTAAAAAAATATCAAAACTTTCGGTTTTTTATTTTAGATGACAAATTTAGGTACATATAAGAAATTATGAACAAAAAAGAACTCAAAATATCCAAAAATTTTGCTCTTTTTTAATTTTTTCCGTGAAATATGTTTTTTACATTCTCATCAAAAATGAGAAAGTCTTGGATTTGTGCGATTTTGAGAAATATCTATTTTTCATAAATCTTTACGATTCATGACCCCCTGATTCCAAAAAAATGGTTTTTAGAAAAGTGTCTGTCTGTCAGTCTGTCTGTCTGTCTGTCAGTCTGTCAGTCTGTCAGTCTGTCTGTCTGTAGAAATTTTTGTTTCGACGATAACTCGAGTAAATTTTTAAGAATCGACTTGCAATTTGGGCGATTTCTTTAGTCCACTAAAATGAAGCCTGAGTTCGTTGGACAGCCCATTTCAACAAAAAACAACAAAAATACAACATTTTTAAATTTTCAAAATTTTTTATTTTTTACAATTTTCAAAAAAATATTTTTTTTAATTTTTTTACTTAAAATATGCGCAAAAACAAACAACTTTTCCTTTCAACACTTTTTTGTACAACAAAAAACAAAAAAGTTATGAATTTTTGAAAAATTTTCAAATTTTCAAAAAAAATTTTTTTTTGCAATTTTCAAAAAAAAATTTTTTTTTAATTTTTTCCATAAAATATGCGCAAAAACAAACAACTTTTCTTTTGAACACTTTTTTGTACAACAAAAAACAAAAAAGTTATGAATTTTTTTGTCAAAAAAGTGCAAAAAATTGAGATTTATAGTGAGTGAAGCATTAGCAGAAACATGAAGAAACATTAAAAAAATATCAAAACTTTCGGTTTTTTATTTTAGATGACAAATTTAGGTAAATATAAGAAATTATGAACAAAAAAGAACTCAAAATATCCAAAAATTTTGCTCTTTTTTAATTTTTTCCGTGAAATATGTTTTTTACATTCTCATCAAAAATGAGAAAGTCTTGGATTTGTGCGATTTTGAGAAATTTCTAATTTTCATAAATCTTTACGTTTCATGACCCCCTGATTCCAAAAAAATGGTTTTTAGAAAAGTGTCTGTCCGTCTGTCTGTCTGTCTGTCTGTCTGTCTGTAGAAATTTTTGACTCGACGATAACTCGAGTAAATTTTAAAGAATCGACTTGCAATTTGGGGGATTTCTTTTAGTCCACTAAAATGAAGCCTGAGTTCGTTGGACAGCCCATTTCAACAAAAAACAACAAAAATACAACATTTTAAAATTTTCAAAATTTTGAATTTTTTGACAATTTTCAAAAAAAATTTTTTTTTAAATTTTTTCCTTAAAATATGCGCAAAAACAAACAACTTTTCTTTTGAACACTTTTTTGTACAACAAAAAACAAAAAAGTTATGAATTTTTGAAAAATTTAAGTTTTCAAAAAAAAATTTTTTTTAAATTTTCAAAAAAAATTTTTTTTAAATTTTTTCCATAAAATATGCGCAAAAACAAACAACTTTTCTTTTGAACACTTTTTTGTACAACAAAAAACAAAAAAGTTATGAATTTTTTTGTCAAAAAAGTGCAAAAAATTGAGATTTATAGTGAGTGAAGCATTAGCCGAAACATGAAGAAACATTAAAAATATATCAAAACTTTCTGTTTTTTTTTAGATGACAAATTTAGGTAAATATAAGAAATTATGAACAAAAAAGAACTCAAAATATCCAAAAATTTTGCTCTTTTTTAATTTTTTCCGTGAAATATGTTTTTTACATTCTCATCAAAAATGAGAAAGTCTTGGATTTGTGCGATTTTGAGCATTGTCTAATTTTGATAAATCTTTACGTTTCATGACCCCCTGATTCCAAAAAAATGGTTTTTAGAAAAGTGTCTGTCCGTCTGTCTGTCTGTCTGTCTGTCTGTCTGTAGAAATTTTTGTTTCGACGATAACTCGAGTAAATTTTTAAGAATCGACTTGCAATTTGGCACATTTCTTTAGTCCACTAAAATGAAGCCTGAGTTCGTTGGACAGCCCATTTCAACAAAAAACAACAAAAATACAACATTTTAAAATTTTCAAAATTTTGAATTTTTTTACAATTTTCAAAAAAAATTTTTTTTTTTTTTTACTTAAAATATGCGCAACCACAAACCACTTTTCTTTTGAACACTTTTTTGTACAACAAAAAACAAAAAAGTTATGAATTTTTGAAAAATTTTCAAATTTTCAAAAAAAATTTTTTTTTTGAAAATTGCAAAAAAAAATTTTTTTTAATTTTTTCCATAAAATATGCGCAAAAACAAACAACTTTTCTTTTGAACACTTTTTTGTACAACAAAAAACAAAACAGTTATGAATTTTTTTGTCAAAAAAGTGCAAAAAATTGAGATTTATAGTGAGTGAAGCATTAGCAGAAACATGAAAAAACATTAAAAAAATATCAAAACTTTCGGTTTTTTATTTTAGATGACAAATTTAGGTAAATATAAGAAATTATGAACAAAAAAGAACTCAAAATATCAAAAATTTTGCTCTTTTTTAATTTTTTTCCGTGAAATATGTTTTTTACATTCTCATCAAAAATGAGAAAGTCTTGGATTTGTGCGATTTTGAGAAATTTCTAATTTTGTTAAATCTTTACGTTTCATGACCCCCTGATTCCAAAAAAATGGTTTTTAGAAAAGTGTCTGTCC
Source organism: Leptopilina drosophilae (assembly GCA_032873175.1). Lineage (NCBI taxonomy): Eukaryota > Metazoa > Arthropoda > Insecta > Hymenoptera > Figitidae > Leptopilina > Leptopilina drosophilae. The sequence continues at coordinate 5,847 of JAVJHS010000566.1, read as the reverse complement.
GTCTGTCTGTCTGTCTGTCTGTCTGTCTGTCTGTCTGTAGAAATTTTTGTCGTCGACGATAACTCGAGTAAATTTTTATGAATCGACTTGCAATTTTAGGGATTTCTTTAGTCCACTAAAATGAAGCCTGAGTTCGTTGAACAGCCCATTTCAACAAAAAACAACAAAAATACAACATTTTAAAATTTTCAAAATTTTGAATTTTTTTACAATTTTCAAAAAATTTATTTTTTTTAAATTTTTTACTTAAAATATGCGCAAAAACAAACAACTTTTCCTTTCAACACTTTTTTGTACAACAAAAAACAAAAAAGTTATGATTTTTTGAAAAATTTTCAAATTTTCAAAAAAAATTTTTTTTTAAATTTTCAAAAAAAAATTTTTTTAAAATTTTTTCCATAAAATATGCTCAAAAACAAACAACTTTTCTTTTGAACACTTTTTTGTACAACAAAAAACAAAAAAAGTTATGAATTTTTTGTCAAAAAAGTGCAAAAAATTGAGATTTATAGTGAGTGAAGCATTAGCAGAAACATGAAAAAACATTAAAAAAATATCAAAACTTTCGGTTTTTTATTTTAGATGACAAAGTTAGGTAAATATACGAAATTATGAACAAAAAAGAACTCAAAATATCCAAAAATTTTGCTCTTTTTTAATTTTTTCCGTGAAAATATGTTTTTTACATTCTCATCAAAAATGAGAAAGTCTTGGATTTGTGCGATTTTGAGAAATTTCTAATTTTGTTAAATCTTTACGTTTCATGACCCCCTGATTCCAAAAAAATGGTTTTTTAGAAAAGTGTCTGTCCGTCTGTCTGTCAGTCTGTCTGTCTGTCTGTAGAAATTTTTGTCTCGACGATAACTCGAGTAAATTTTTAAGAATCGACTTGCAATTTGGCACACTTTTTTAGTCCACTAAAATGAAGCCTGAGTTCGTTGGACAGCCCATTTCAACAAAAAACAACAAAAATACAACATTTTAAAATTTTCAAAATTTTGTTTTTTTGACATTTTTCAAAAAAATATTTTTTTTTATTTTTTTCCTTAAAATATGCGCAAAAACAAACAACTTTTCTTTTGAACACTTTTTTGTACAACAAAAAACAAAAAAGTTATGATTTTTTGAAAAATTTTAAATTTTCAAAAAAAAAAAAAATTTTTTAAATTTTCAAAAAAAATTTTTTTTTAAATTTTTTCCTTAAAATATGCGCAAAAACACACAACTTTTCTTTTGAACACTTTTTTGTACAACAAAAAACAAAAAAGTTATGAATTTTTTTGTCAAAAAAGTGCAAAAAATTGAGATTTATAGTGAGTGAAGCATTAGCCGAAACATGAAGAAATATTAGAAATATATAAAAACACTCGGTTTTTTCTTTTAGATGCCAAATTTAGGTAAATATAAGAAATTATGAACAAAAAAGAACTCAAAATATCCAAAAATTTTGCTCTTTTTTAATTTTTTCCGTGAAATATGTTTTTTACATTCTCATCAAAAATGAGAAAGTCTTGGATTTGTGCGATTTTGAGCAATGTCTAATTTTGTTAAATCTTTACGTTTCATGACCCCCTGATTCCAAAAAAATGGTTTTTAGAAAAGTGTCTGTCTGTCTGTCTGTCTGTCTGTCTGTCGTCTGTCTGTAGAAAAATTTGTCTCGACGATAACTCGAATGAATTTTAATGAATCGACTTGAAATTTGGCACACTTTTTTAGTCCACTAAAATGAAGCCTGAGTTCGTTGGACAGCCCATTTCAACAAAAAACAACAAAAATACAACATTTTAAAATTTTCAAAATTTTGAATTTTTTTAAATTTTCAAAAAAAATTTTTTTTTAAATTTTTTACTTAAAATATGCGCAAAAACAAACAACTTTTCTTTTGAACACTTTTTTGTACAACAAAAAACAAAAAAGTTATGATTTTTTGAAAAATTTTAAATTTTCAAAAAAAAAAAATTTTTTTTTAATTTTCAAAAAAAAATTTTTTTTAAATTTTTTCCTTAAAATATGCGCAAAAACAAACAACTTTTCTTTTGAACACTTTTTTGTACAACAAAAAAAAAAAAAGTTATGAATTTTTTTGTCAAAAAAGTGCAAAAAATTGAGATTTATAGTGAGTGAAGCATTAGCCGAAACATGAAGAAACATTAGAAATATATAAAAACACTCGGTTTTTTCTTTTAGATGCCAAAGTTAGGTAAATATACGAAACTAGGAACAAAAAGGAACTCAAAATATGCAAAAATTTTGCTCTTTTTGAATTTTTCCGTAAAATTTGCTTTTTACATTCTCATCAAAAATGAGAAAGTCTTGGATTTGTGCGATTTTGAGCAATGTCTAATTTTGTTAAATCTTTACGTTTCATGACCCCCTGATTCCAAAAAAATGGTTTTTAGAAAAGTGTCTGTCCGTCTGTCTGTCTGTCTGTCTGTCTGTCTGTCTGTAGAAAAATTTGTCTCGACGATAACTCGAATAAATTTTAATGAATCGACTTGAAATTTGGCACACTTTTTTAGTCCACTAAAATGAAGCCTGAGTTCGTTGGACAGCCCATTTCAACAAAAAACAACAAAAATACAACATTTTAAAATTTTCAAAATTTTGAATTTTTTTAAATTTTCAAAAAAAATTTTTTTTTAAATTTTTTCCTTAAAATATGCGCAAAAACAAACAACTTTTCTTTTGAACACTTTTTTGTACAACAAAAAACAAAAAAGTTATGATTTTTTGAAAAATTTGCAAATTTTCAAAAAAAAATTTTTTAAATTTTCAAAAAAAATTTTTTTTTAAATTTTTTCCTTAAAATATGCGCAAAAACAAATAACTTTTCTTTTGAACACTTTTTTGTACAACAAAAAACAAAAAAGTTATGAATTTTTTTGTCAAAAAAGTGCAAAAAATTGAGATTTATAGTGAGTGAAGCATTAGCCGAAACATGAAGAAATATTAGAAATATATAAAAACACTCGGTTTTTTCTTTTAGATGCCAAAGTTAGGTAAATATACGAAACTAGGAACAAAAAGGAACTCAAAATATGCAAAAATTTTGCTCTTTTTGAATTTTTTCCGTGAAATATGTTTTTTTTACATTCTCATCAAAAATGAGAAAGTCTTGGATTTGTGCGATTTTGAGCAATGTCTAATTTTGTTAAATCTTTACGTTTCATGACCCCCTGATTCCAAAAAAATGGTTTTTAGAAAAGTGTCTGTCCGTCTGTCTGTCTGTCTGTCTGTCGTCTGTCTGTAGAAAAATTTGTCTCGACGATAACTCGAATAAATCTTTATGAATCGTCTTGAAATTTGGCACACTTTTTTAGTCCACTAAAATGAAGCCTGAGTTCGTTGGACAGCCCATTTCAACAAAAAACAACAAAAATACAACATTTTAAAATTTTCAAAATTTTGAATTTTTTTAAATTTTCAAAAAAAATTTTTTTTTAAATTTTTTCCTTAAAATATGCGCAAAAACAAACAACTTTTCTTTTGAACACTTTTTTGTACAACAAAAAACAAAAAAGTTATGATTTTTTGAAAAATTTTAAATTTTCAAAAAAAAAAAAAATTTTTTAAATTTTCAAAAAAAAATTTTTTTAAAATTTTTTCCTTAAAATATGCTCAAAAACAAATAACTTTTCTTTTGAACACTTTTTTGTACAACAAAAAACAAAAAAGTTATGAATTTTTTTGTCAAAAAAGTGCAAAAAATTGAGATTTATAGTGAGTGAAGCATTAGCCGAAACATGAAAAAATATTAGAAATATATAAAAACACTCGGTTTTTTCTTTTAGATGCCAAAGTTAGGTAAATATACGAAACTAGGAACAAAAAGGAACTCAAAATATGCAAAAATTTTGCTCTTTTTGAATTTTTCCGTAAAATTTGCTTTTTACATTCTCATCAAAAATGAGAAAGTCTTGGATTTGTGCGATTTTGAGCAATGTCTAATTTTGTTAAATCTTTACGTTTCATGACCCCCTGATTCCAAAAAAATGGTTTTTAGAAAAGTGTCTGTCTGTCAGTCTGTCTGTCTGTCTGTCTGTCTGTCTGTCTGTAGAAAAATTTGTCGTCACGATAACTCGAATAAATCTTTATGAATCGTCTTGAAATTTGGCACACTTTTTTAGTCCACTAAAATGAAGCCTGAGTTCGTTGGACAGCCCATTTCAACAAAAAACAACAAAAATACAACATTTTAAAATTTTCAAAATTTTGAATTTTTTTAAATTTTCAAAAAAAATTTTTTTTTAAATTTTTTCCTTAAAATATGCGCAAAAACAAACAACTTTTCTTTTGAACACTTTTTTGTACAACAAAAAACAAAAAAGTTATGATTTTTTGAAAAATTTTAAATTTTCAAAAAAAAAAAAATTTTTTAAATTTTCAAAAAAAAATTTTTTTTAAATTTTTTCCTTAAAATATGCTCAAAAACAAATAACTTTTCTTTTGAACACTTTTTTGTACAACAAAAAACAAAAAAGTTATTCTCAAAAAAGTGCAAAAAATTGAGATTTATAGTGAGTGAAGCATTAGCCGAAACATGAAAAAATATTAGAAATATATAAAAACACTCGGTTTTTTCTTTTAGATGCCAAAGTTAGGTAAATATACGAAACTAGGAACAAAAAGGAACTCAAAATATGCAAAAATTTTGCTCTTTTTGAATTTTTCCGTAAAATTTGCTTTTTACATTCTCATCAAAAATGAGAAAGTCTTGGATTTGTGTGATTTTGAGCAATGTCTAATTTTGTTAAATCTTTACGTTTCATGACCCCCTGATTCCAAAAAAATGGTTTTTAGAAAAGTGTCTGTCCGTCTGTCTGTCTGTCTGTCTGTCTGTCTGTAGAAAAATTTGTCGTCACGATAACTCGAATAAATCTTTATGAATCGTCTTGAAATTTGGCACACTTTTTTAGTCCACTAAAATGAAGCCTGAGTTCGTTGGACAGCCCATTTCAACAAAAAACAACAAAAATACAACATTTTAAAATTTTCAAAATTTTGAATTTTTTTAAATTTTCAAAAAAAATTTTTTTTTAAATTTTTTCCTTAAAATATGCGCAAAAACAAATAACTTTTCTTTTGAACACTTTTTTTTTTTTTTTTTTTTTAAGTTTTTGGGTCAGACTTTTTTTATAAGTTTTTGGGCCAGAGTTTTTTTATAAGTTTTTTTTTAACTTTCAACATGATTCAAATGTTTTCCTGTAATTGTCATGCAGATCAATTTTTTTTTATTTTTCAGTATTGTTAAATTATAAAATTTTTTATAGAATTTTAGGTCCTTTTTATTTCTACCAAAGTTATTTGCATTGCAAATATCTGGACATTTTAAAAATAATTTGTTTATGGATTAATATTTATTTTAAATTTTTAACAATAATTTTCAATTCAGAAATAAGTATACCCTTAAATTCTCAACCGATTTGATTGTTTTTTGTTTGAATTTATATTGTACGTCACTGAAGGCCGATTTAAAAGATATTAATTGATTATAATTTTTTAATTTGAGCAAATTAATATAATTTTTTGAAAGGACGTTTATTTTTTTATTCGGTTAATGCACATGATCTAATTCAGTTTAAAATAATTTAGTTCGACCACCAGACAATTTATAATAAGACATAAAATTATACAAATTTTAAAAATTTTTTCAAAATGTCCAGAAAATAAATTATTTCTATTGCATGAATTGTTCTTTTTGTTGTTGTACTAAGATTATAAAATGCTTAGTTATTTGTACGGTTTATACTAGAAATGCAGGAATCTGTATTTATTTTTATTTATTTTTCTCTTCGTATAGGGTATGGTGATTTATTAAATATATATAATTTTTTTTTCGATGAAAGT
>JAVJHS010000565.1:0-22000 GCA_032873175.1 Leptopilina drosophilae | reverse complement strand
ATATTTTTAGAGAGAAAAAAATAACTTAAAATAAAAGACTGAAAATCAAAATTTTTGTGAGTTTGCAATGTACAATATAATTGTTCTATTCCAATGAACAAAATTAAAATTAAATATAAAGTAAACAATTTACAATATTAAATAATTAATTAAATTTATTAATCTAATAATTTAATAGTCATTAATTAATTAAATTAAATTTATTAATTTAATAAATTAAATATTAATTAAATTTATAATAATACTTCGTGAGTTTGTATTTCGTCTATTCGCCTAAAACGTCTTAGGCGGTTAGATAACTGCCTAGTCAGTTGGCTAACTGACGGATTCATTCAGGCCAATAGAAGAATATAAGCAATTATTATGTTCATTTTTCTACACTGAAAAAACCTAGTCTCAGAATGAGTCTCGTACGCTACTCATTTTGAGTTGCAACAAAAATGAGACTAGGTTTTTTGTGTGTATTGGACGCCGGTTAGCTAACCGCCTAGCCGTTTAGCTAAACGGCGGATTCTTCTATTCGGCTACGACATATACATACCAGTACGATACTAGTATAATAACGGTATGTCATACGGATAGAATTATGAAATTGCCAAAGTACTTCGTACGAGTATAACACTAAGAACAATACCAGTACGCCAAACTAATTGAGATTTTAGGTTATCAATTTATAATGCTTTTCCGCCATTATCTGTATAACAAACCAGTACAGTATACCTGGTACAGTGCGAAGGTACAGTACTAGTACGCTGGTTATCTGTGTATATTTGTTGAAAAATAATCACCCAGGTCCGATTTTTTGGTCGGCCCAGAGTTGGGCTAACTTATACAAGATCGGTCCGCCTTCTCGTGCCAAGGAATGGGTCAACAATACAGATTATGACGGTGAACCACCGTCCATTGGCGGCGATGGTTGGCCCGTCAACTCATATAACAAAGTCGGCTCCACCTAAAGTACATATGTTGGGCCAACCATACTTTTGAATGGTAGGTCCAAAGACTCACGCCAATGTTGGCCCAACTTAAAATGCGTAAGTTGTTCCAACCACAATATTTAAAGTTTGGCCAACTTTGCAATTAACAATTTGGCCAACTTCAACTGTCAAAGGTTGGCAAATTATATAAATGATAACGGTTTACCAACGATGGTTGGCCTGACAACTTGTCCCAAAGCCGTGCCAACTTTAAATAGATAGTAATAAAAGTAAAAATTATCAAAAAATTAAATTATTTATACAATTTACACATTATTACAAGGAACACCAGATGTAACCTTCACAGAAAAAAGGTGGTATAAATTTTGTTGCGGGTAATTTTAACCAATGCTAAGTCACATAGACAGTGGCGCCCTCACCTAGGTGAAATTTTGTTGCAGCGAATTTTTACCCCAAAATCAGGTTAAAATTTAAACTTTTTTTTTCTTGTGTTTACCTATTATTATTAAACACAACCTCATTCATATATATTTTCGTGGCCCAGAGTTAAGCCAACCTAAACTTGAAAGTCCTATATGAACTACGTTCCCCTTAGTTGTGTCAACTTTTGTGGACAAAGTTGACCCGATGGTTGGTTAAACTCTGCATGTAATGGTTGGTTAGCAAAGTCGGGCCAACTGTGTGCACTAATACTTGCCGAAGTTGGGCAAACTTTGGCAAACAAAACTTCGCATGCCAAAGTTAATCCAACCATGGGCCAACCTTCAAACTCTGGCGGCCAACCTAAATTCGCACCTGGGCATTTGAATAATCTAAGAAAATGGTACCTAAAAATAGGCATATTTACTGCTCCTTCCTCCTTGAGTAATTATCAAAATAAAAAAATTGTTACTGATTATTATCAGGAATTATTAATTTAGCTGAAATTTATTGATTTTTGGAAAATCCGTGACAAAAAAGTAAGAACTATTGTTTTCCTACATTTTTTTATTTTAGCGTTTGAAAGGTGTGCTTGACTTAAAAATAAACAAGAAAAATTTGTATCCTGAAATAGTTTTAATCATTGGCAGCTTGAGTAAAATATACTAAAAATCGCTATGACTAGTTTGAATCAAATGCTATTTAAAATTTTAAACCTATCCTACAATTATAATTATTTCTGACAGTTTTAACCAATCTTTATTGTCAATTTTAATCAAGTAAGTCGATTGCCTTTGATAGTTTCAATCAATAATTGTTTGAACTTGAAGCAAAAATAGTTTTTCACTATAACGGTATAATGATTATGATATATTCAAGAAATTCGTTGAATGATATCCTCCATTTTTTGGATTTTTGTGTTTGTCTCTTCAGATTTAATTTATCCAGAGTTGTTTTGTAACTTGTAATTTGGTAAATATAATTTAAATTTAGATTGTATTATAATGAATTGCGTTTAATTTATAATAATTTGTACACAATTTCATGCTGTCGTTTTATTGTGGTAATGAAAAATAACGTAAAACAGATTAAACAAAGGGAAAAGTTTCTGGTTTCTTTTTCCCTTTAAAAAAACAAAAATTACAATAAAATCTCGGAAAATTGCCGTTCAAATATCGTTTATATTAGAAAATTATGACACCTGTTATTCACAATTTTACCTATTTATTATACTAGAAACACCGCTTATTAACCTGCATAAGTGGAATATATGTCTGAGAAGGGGGAAGTTTTTACAATATAATGACTTTTGTTGATTTAGCCCTCGTTGAATGAGGATTGGTTGATACGAGGGCACGTGATACCTTTAACGGTCATGATGGGTCGTGCGTGACGGCAGCCGGCGCACCCCAGTATGTTTTCGATCGGTCGCGCGTAATGTAGAACTCAGGTGAGAGAAGTGCACTAAAATTTATCAATATTACAATAATAAAATTTAAAATAGATAAATAAAATTTCTAAATGTTGCCATTATTATTAAATTATTAAATAATTGATAAATAATTGAGAAAAAACTAAACATAAAATTTTATTATAACTAGTGGAAAATTTTCAGTTGGAAATATTTATAACACAATGGGATTACATTTACGTCGTCTTTTCAGCAAATCACGGTGAGTCTTTATTGTGTATAATCTTGTATAAATATACGATTTTGTGTAAATAAACAATATAATAATTGAAGCAATTAACCTCAATCACTTTTTATTTCATTTATATTAGAGAAAAATAATGGAATAAAATCTCTTGTCAAACATAGTTCTTACGCACTGAAGACAAATTTATTTTTATTTAAATATCCGATTACTTTTCTTAATTTCAAGTAAATATTTACTTGAACTAAATATTTCCTTATTTTATCAAATGATTTTTATTTGAACCAACTAATATTTCTTTATATCAAATAATTTTTATTCAATTAAAAAAAATATTTCTTTCCATCATATAAGTTTTAATCAAAACAAATAAATATTTACTTTAATCAAGTGATTTTTTTAAATAATATGTATGTATTCACTTGAGTGAAATAATTTTTATTTAAGTAAAATAAATTCTTTCTGAAACAATAAATTTAGTACCTATACTTGAAGCAAAAAACCATTTTAACTGAAATAAAAATTATTTCATACAAATAAATATTTATTTCAAAATAAAGTAATTATTCTTTAAACGAAATAAATTATTTTCTGTGTGTTTTTATAAATTTTATATATATATATATTAATTTTGATAAATTTTGAAATTTTCAAACTGTATTTTAATATCTATACAGTTGATTTTTTTGTACGATTCTCATAAACAATATACTTAAGAACGATGATAGAGAATTGACATGTAATTTTTATTCATACTTTATTTCGAAATTTTTGAAATATTTCTAATTATATTCTAAAGGTAAATTTAGAATGAATTCTGATTATCACTGCGATAATAATTATGTTATGATATATGAAAGCAATAAAACAACATTAAGAAGATTTACATTCATGAAGATAAGAAAAAAGAAAAAGTTATTCTACTTCGTGACCATGAAAAAAATCAAGTAATTCCCCCTCTTCTAACATATGCCCTCTAGTATAAAATATAATTTTGTTCCTGAAAAAAAATTCATTATGCATAATAAACAATATTCAAAAGATGTAAAACCGGTTGTTATGGCATTTAATTAATTTTTTCTGTAGATTACTTTCGACTTTGCTTGAAAGTTCTTGAATATTTAATATGTAAGAAATTTTTCTTTATTGTTATTAAATATTTGTTTATAATTTGGCGTTCATTAAATATTTATATTCTACATATTTAATAAGAATATGTGTTTAGGACATCTACTTAAGTCTTTTTATTTTCAAATAATTAAAAAACGCTCTTAACAAAAAGCTAATATTTGTTAATGTTTTTTATTTATGTATAATTTTCCTAATTATTTTTTTCTAATACAATTATCAGCTTGTTAATTACACTCATACAAGTGAGATTTCTCATATGGATGTTGTCATACTTTCCAAGAATGTAAATTACACGTAGAAAAAAATGAATAACTGAGAAAACATTTTATACTGTACGTAATCTTTTTATCTTTTTATCCTCGATATATATAATTTATATTAATAAGACAATGTTATTAAATATGAAGGCACTATGAAAATTTTTTTTGAAAGGTTTAAATTAAAACATTCTTAAACTTTAAAGTTTTTATAAAAAAAATATGAATATTTATGGAAATTAAAGCGCTTACAAAACTTTTTGGGACAATGTATTTAATTTGGCAAGTATGGGATCTTTTTCCGCACTTTTCTAGAGTAATTTCCAATAGAATTGAATATTAAATTGTTTACAATAACTTGGAAACATTACATTTTGTTTTAATATGCAGTGTGGGACAGAATGGGGTATACCTAAGTGTGGGTCATATCAAATGCTACGCCGATTGATTCAACTATTTAAAAACAATATTTTATGCATATTTCCCGCGAAGGGATCGATATTTTTGTTTCGAGTCATTTACATGTTTCACTATCGGTATATCGATATTTTGCATTATGGATATTTTTTTCAATTTTAATAAATATTACTTGTTTTTTCATAATAATAAAGAATACTACTTCTTGTTTGTATTTATAATCTCATACAATAAGAATTTAATAAATTTTGAAAAAATATTCCATGTTTTGTATAGTTATTTGATACCACCCGTGGGGCAAAATGGGGTTTTAGCTATTATCATAATTTTCTCAAACCTAAGTGTACAAAAAAGAATTATTCTAACGCTTAGTTGAATCGATTTATTCGTTTGGTTCTCTGTAAACGACCAATTACAAAAAGGTACCTCATTTGGCCCCATTCTCCCCTGACTTCGGGAATTATCTGTATATCTACGGCTGTGGCACACGGCCTAAAAACACACTAATCTTTAAATCACGATTTTTTTTTGCCAGAAAATTAACAAATACATGATTCAAAAGATAATATACTTAAGGAATATAATCTGTCTCGTATCCAGAATAATCTATTTGTGTTAATTTTTCTAATTTATCAAATAAAGCCTGCTGCAATAATGCACCACTGCATGTATACAATTTCGATTTTGTTAATATGGCAATTTTTTATCTTGAAAAAATAATCTTACTTTATTTTTATGTTATCAAACGGAAAAATTTCCAACACATTTTCAATTTTATTAATTTTTATACATAAATACTTCGAATTACGTAATGTGTTTCGATAACTATATCGCTTTAATTATGAATTTTTTAAAGCTATGATTACTTAGTACATATTCGTTCACCAATTTTACTGAAATTAGTTAAAATCTACAGATAGTAGGGGAGACCGGGGCGTAATGGATCACGTTTCACTTTTTGTTGCTTAACTTCGTCATTCTTGATTTAATAAACATTTCATCATGTGAAAAACTTAGCCTAACATCTCAGCATTCAATTAAAAAAAAGTACGCCCTAATATCACTTATACTTTTTTTTCTAGAACAATGTTTTTGGAGAAATGCAAGGTGAGGAATTTCGCCTCGAGCCGGGACGTAATGGATCACTAACGTAATGGATAATTTAGATCATCAAATATTATTACGGTATTGACAATTTTTGTTTCTATTGTATATTTATAACAAAGAATATTAAAAATGGAACATATTTTAATTAAACTTTAAACATTTTCATCCAATTTTGAAATTTTAAAAAGTTGCAGCGAAATGCAAAATCTATTTACTTAAAAAATCTATTCTCCAGTTATTTTTTTTATAAAGGGTTATCTTTGGTTATCATTTTATTAATATTTTAAATATAATAGGTTTTTCTTAATAAAATATGCGAGCTAATACGCCGCGGCCAAAGAGATCCATTACGCCCCGGAGGTTTTTGTTGAAAATTTTGTTATTTGTTATTAATACCGTAAGTATTAAACAAAAATTGTTAACTGTTCTTTAAGAACAAATGTTTAAAGCTCAAAACCTAATAAACAAAAATTTTTTACAAGTAATTTTGAAAAAAATAGCAAAAAAACATATTTCAAAAATTTACTTTCGAGCGTCAAAATCACTTTTCCTACCATATTTTTAACAATAATAAATGAATAACAATGAAACTTGGTACAAACTTATAGTATAGGGAAGAGGGCCCTAATGTGGTCACCCATCTTTTGAACGACTGTAGATTTCAAATGGAATTATATATAAAGGTCAACAATACGGCGTTTGAAGCTTTGTCTTATTTGCTAACTTCCTATCATAAAGTTTTTTTCATTTCGTTAATAAAAAAAAAGTTATGTCACTTTCGTCAAAACTGATACGTTTTGTGTATGTATTGGACAGGTAAAATTTTGAAAATAATTGTATTTCATTATTATTCATCATAAAACTTAAAAATTGATAAAATTCACATTCACAGTGATAAATGTTGATAAATATAGCGTAAAAACACATTTTCATAAAAAATCAAAAGTGACCACCTTGTGGCCAAAAAAGTGTCCACCTTAGGGCCAAGACACAATTTTTTAAACGTTAATGAAAAAATTTTTTAAAGCACAATATTAATTATATTCATTTGGAATATTATTGTACAATATATAAACTCTCTAAATTTGAATCAGCGACTTTTCGCTGATTCAAATTTAGAGAGAAGATAATTATAACGATTTTTACTAATTTAAAATGGTTAATTTCGATGATTTTAACATCCTGAGAAAAAAATTTCTCGATCATTTAAAAACAGAAATTTTACAACGTTCACGTTACAAAGAGACTCATACGACTATTTATCTCAAAACTTTACTAAAATCTTTGTCTTCTCAAATAACAACAATAACAGAAAACATTTGAAGATACTAACTAATGTACAAAAATTTTCTTTGGGTAACCACCTTAGGGCCCTGACCACCTTGGGGCCCTTTCCCCTACCAAGTGCATTATTTTGATCAAAAACCGAAATTACTCTGATTTGCCAATTTTGAATAAATTGAAGTGATCCATTACGCCCCGGTCTCCCCTATATTAAAATATATTGAGATATCAAAGTTTTAGTAGAAATTTCAGTAAAAAACTACTAATTAATAAAAATTTTACTACTAAATTAGTAGTTTTCTACCATAAAACTGGTAATTTTTTATTAGAAATTAGATAGTTTTGACTATTTAATTGGTGCTCGAAATTTTATAGTTTATAATAATTACTAGTTCCCAAGTAGAAATGTAATACTGGCATTGTACTGACCCAGTACTGACTGGCAGTATAGCAGTACTGACTCCAGTACTAAATCAGTACTGGGAAATCCCTGGCTGGTAACGCTGTCCAGTACTGATTTTTTACCGGCAGTCAGTACTAAGTCAGTACTGAAATATCACTGGCAGAACACCGCCTAATTACTGATTCGCAGATAAAATTTAACAAATTTGGAAAATGCTGTAACGCGTTCTCTAAAAGAAAATTTACCTTTAGAACCTTGTATTAACTTGTTATTTGATTATTAAAGAAAAGGGAGTAATTTATTGAGTACTAATAATTATTATTAATATTTCTGTAGTAAATAAACTTTTATGAGTATCAATTAAAATGTAAATAATTAGCAAAATTCCTTTTATTGAAATAAGTTTTTAAAAAAAATTTCTTATTTTTCTCATTAATTTAGATAATCTTATTTATTTAAATTAATTACTAAATTATTATTATTATTGTTTACAATTATTTAAATTTATATTTTATGTAACACTGTTGAGAATTATACACTGAACACTTAGAACTAAGACGGAAAAACATCGCACGCACGGGGGATCGAACCCTAGACCTCGAGGACGCAAGTCGAATACACTAACCGCACAGCCACGCAAGCTTGAGAGTATATTTTTTTAAACTTCCTTTTGAATTATATGAAGGATATAGACACTGCTATAATAATGAATTTACTGTATAATATATTTATTTCAAGAAAAATTATTATAAATATACGTTCTATATATTTATATACATTTTAACAAGACATTACATATTAATTAATAGGTATAGCATAAAAATATGGTAAAAATTATTTATTTAATTATTTATTTAAATAATAATAGAAAAATGTATATATTTTTACATTTAAAAAAAATGAAAAAAATTTTGTTATTAATAACACGTAATAGTAAAAATAATTAATAAATAATAATTTATTATTATTATGACATATACTTGTTAATTAATAATTAATAATATGTTAATTAAGTGTTTGGCGTTATTGTTGATGAATAATGTTTTTAAAAATCTTGGAAAATATTTTAATAGTTAATAAATCAAACGATGTTGTTATTAATAGTGTCCGGTTTAATGCCATTATAACAAAGTTTGTTTGTTTTTTATAACTCCTTCGCAGTACTGATTTGGTGTTATGCCAGTTTTCTGCCAGTACTGATTTTAACACTTTTTTAACTCAGACATATTACTGATTCGGTTTTGGAGTCAGTATACTCCCAGTACTGATCGGGTTCCGAATGTCAGTACCGACGATCAGTACTGAGTCAGTAACATGCCCGTGTTTAACTCCGTCATAACTCCGGACATTTCTACTTGGGTTACACAGAAAAAACAAAGTCTGAAACCATTTACATCTTAAAACCAAAATGATTGAAAAATAGCCTATTTTTAAGCTGAAAACCAGATTAAGTCAATTTTTTGGCTTTAAATAATACTCTCAAGGCTAAGACTTAGTTAAAAATGTTTCTAATGTAAACGGTTTTAGTCAAAAAGAGACTGAAAGTAAGATTTATTTTTTACAGTGTACTTAATATTTTACTACTAAATTAATGGTTTATGATATTTAATCAATAGTTTTTATAATTTAATTGGTGACTAATTTTAAAGTATAATTAAGGCTATGTCCAAGTTGTAAAATGTAAACAAACCAAAAGGTAAACAAACCAAGCACTAGAATCACCTTTTTAAAAACATCTTTTTCTCTCACAAAAATTACCTTTAGAAAACTTTTTTTTTACAAAAATGATAAATTAGAGTGTCAAAGTTTCTAAAAAAAATAATTTTTGAGTGTGATCAATAAATAGCAATCAGTAAAATAACTAATTAAAATGACTTGTAAAATAGCATTTTTGACGCGTCACGAAAAATAAACTGTTTGAGTATATCAACCGCACTGACGATGAAGAAGTTTCATATCAGCGATTGGACCTTCAACATGTGGAAGGGGATTTTTTTTCCTTTCCTCCATGAAATTACAAGGAGAAAGGGTAAAAACTTCTTCATCGTCCGTGCGGTTGATATAGCCAAACAGTTAAACTTCTCGCGACGTGAACTTTGATGCTCTACGCGTACGCGCAAACCGTACCAGGGAAGCATTGACAACACTATGCAGAAAGACACATTTTGTTTTACTCTGAAACGCAGTTATTTTCACATGCTTTCAGCTATGCTGGGTGTTAAAATGTTAATTTTTGGAGGAGAAAAAGATATTTACAAAATATGACTTTAGTGCTTCGTTTGTTTACATTTTACAACTTGGACATAGTCTTAAGCATTAAGAGTAAATAAAATTAGAAAAATATTTTACTACCAAATTATTAGTTTATACTATTTTACAATTGGTAGTTACTGATATTAAATTGATGCTCAAGATTGTAGGAGAAGGGAACTAAATAATACTTTAAATTAAATTTGTTGCTTATACTCTACAATTGGTAGTTTTCTTCTATATAAAAAATTCTCATTATTTAATAGGTAGGTACTTGCAATTTTAGTAATTAAAATAAATTGTAATTAATAATCAATGAATACTTTATTGACAAATTAGTAGTCGTTTAGCAAACAAGAATTGGTAGTTTCCATTACATAATTTGTAGTAAAAATTTTAGTCATTAATAAGTTATTATAAATATTGAAATTTAATGTTTTCGAAAACAGTGACTTTTCAAAGACGTTTTTCTCCCTCAATATTTAATGTTATTAAATAATATGACACGTATGTTTCTCAAAAATGGACACTTTCGATTTTCAATTTATTTTTCTCCACTTCATCTATAAAAAATGGGAAATTTTTTCCTACTTACGAGAATGTGGTGTTATTTCATTTAATTATTTATTTTACAATATTCTAAAATCTAAGTACATGCATTTTGGAGTTGCAATATATAGATACATCTTACTTTCGTTCAATTTTTATTGATTGTCATTTGTTTTTTTTTATTATTAATATTATTTATTTTCATAGAAGTGCCAAAATAATTTGCAAATTGTATAAAATATAAACATTTATTATAAATAAAGTTTTTCATTAAACGCTCTTGTTATCCGTTTGAATTATTAAAAAAATAATCATAAATTATATAATTTGCAAATAATTTTGATACTTCTTTACAAAAAGTAAACAAATGACATTCAACAGAAATCGAACAAAACTAGTTATATATTTATTTCTCATTTTTTGTAGATTAAATGGAAAGAAAAAAAATTGAAAGTGTCCATCTTTGAGAAAAACTATTTACACTTTTTAAATTTAATTTCAAGTTTTTAGGTGGTATCTTTGCAGATTCGTTATTTATAATTGCATATATAAAAAGTTCATGGAATTTCCGAAAAATTTTATATGTGTTATATTATTTTTTAATAATGGAAATTTGGTAGTTTCTACTATTATAATTATAATTATATAATTCATATTCAGAAAAATTAAGTGAAATAAAGAAATAAGGAGAAAGAATTACCCATTCATCTTCTAAAATTAGTTATAGTTTTATGGCAGCAGCTCATAATTCCTTAAAGTGACTGGTCACGTCTATAGAATAAATATACACTGAGAAAAATTTCTGCATAAAATAGTATGAATAGTAGCCATACATTTTTCACATCTATATGTCACATAACGCTATTTTGGTATGGTTGTCGAGAGAATTCAGAATGTTTTCCTAACAAAAACTCACGATAGAGGGCATGCGAAAGCGCGTCAAGTGTTACAATACTATTTTATGCAGAAATTTCTCTCACTGTACATATAAAAGTACTTCTGAAAAAACTTACACTCACTTGACCATGTGTTACATAATTTCATAAATAAATGCAGGAACTGTAGGTTGATCTATAGAAAAATTCATGCAAAATTATTACTTTTGAAAAAAATTACAGTTGGTTTAAACTATTGATGATCAACAATTGTAATTGATCACAGTCATTGCTGATTAAAATTAAAATTAGTTACAACTATTACTAATTAAAATGGGGTTTAAGTTATTGCTGAAGAAAAATACAATTTGTTACAATCCGAAAAAATTGAAATTTTCGTTATTTAAGCATTATGTCAAAACTACAATTATCATAAATTACTAGTGGTTAAAACTACCATCAACTGAACAACTCTCTCCTCTGGCGATAAAACCCATTAAACGAGTGGTTCTGGCAAATGCGAATATTCCTAATTTCCAAGCCGTTCTGTAGATGCAAAATTTAGTATAAGTCATATAGTTTGAAATAAAATAATTTCTACGGAGACACTTGTGACGTTTAGTAATAAGGCAAAGGACGAGTGTGTTAATAAATAAATAAATTTCACAAAATAAAAAAATTAAAAATAAAATCACACTGAGAGAGTAACATACAATGGTATACAGACGTGGAGGAAACTTTTATCTTCAGTTGCACAAATGGTGTACGATATTCTTGTCAATAAAAAGAGGAGAAGAAGAAGAAGAAGAAAAAATAACAGAAATGCAACATGAGAGTGGAATATATATATATATATATATATATATATTCTTGTGTTTCCAGTTTAAGTTTTCTACTCGAGGCAGCAGTTTGAGGAGTAATTTTCATTATCCTCCCAAGAGTAACTGTCAGTTGAAGGAGAGGGTGAATAAACTGTAACGCAGACGTATTTTTATGGTAAGGGCGCAGTAGTCATTCTGTGAATGCGCAAGATAGAAAATATCTAGAAATGGCGAATTTTCATTTCACCAAAGGAAAGAGAATTCCGTACCATAAAACTCCACCTCCCGAACGAATATAATAGAGATAATTGTAAATGTACATAAACTATATTTTCCATTTTTGAAGCATAAGGAGCAAAAAAAAGATGTATATAAGAGGAGGAGAGAAATATTTATGTGCTTATTTAAATTTAAAGCATATTTGGTTCAGCTGTGTACTTGTATTTCATAACCATTTCAAAAAATATGACATTATTAGAAAAGATGTGTTTGAATAATATATTCTTTGCTGCATCAATTGGTTGAATATATACCAAAAATTGAAAAAAACAATGGTTGAGATTAGCAGCGACTCTAAAAGCGATTGGTTAAAATTAGTAGCAACTTGTGGTAAAGTCTTTTTACCATAATAATATTAATACTAATACCGAGTTAATATACATAAATAAATCAAATACAGCTTCTAAATAAACAATTAATTTATTTCTCGAAGCTAATCTCAGGATATACAGATCTCCAACAATTATGTTTTATATTCTGTGATGCCGAATTCTCTAACAAGTAAAATGCATTTTAACACTCTGGGGCCATAATAAAGACAGCACAAGCCATCCATTGGAAAACTGCGCTGTCCATAGGATCCGACAAACTCCAACGCTTCGATGCGTCCTTGTGTAGCCTAGATCATATGGTTATCATATAGTCCTAGAACTGCCTAAAACTCGGAGTCTCTCTTGTCCAGTGAAGTTAGACCCAAAATTGTTGTCAAGCGCAAGTTTGAAAGATTTCAAAAATTTCCACTACGACAAACTGTAATATTATTATTTGCAACAGCAATGGTTAAAAAAACAATTTTCTAAAATACATTGTCTACAACGACCATATAAACAATCATATACCCGTGTGGAGAAATTTTAGGGAACTGCCCACGTGAAAATGTTTTCGGGAATCGGTCCCGGGAAATTACCGAGAGTCACTACCGGGAAAATCTTTTGACATTTGTCTCCATATTTCTCAGAGAAATTAACCTCAAGAATAAAAATATACCACTATAAAATCTTCAGGATCGTATTCGTGATTGAGATGACTTTTTGTTTATTACAATAGTCACGTTAAGCATACAAATTGAAAGTCTACTATCAACATATTAAACGGATTTCGACACCTGAGTGAGAAAAATTAATGGGCATCATAACGAAAGGGTTTAAGCACCAATTTTTTTAATTAGGATTTTCCCATTTAAGAAATAAGTAACTTTTCCATTAAAAATTTTCTATTTTATTGAGTGTATATTCATTGCCATTGCGACGAATTCAATGTATTTCGCATTATATTACAAAACAAATTTTTATTCTCCTATAAAAGAGAATTTAAGAGACAACTCCATATATCATTTATTTCTCGTTAATAAAAGAGGAAAAAAATGTTACCCTAAAGACTACATTATCTTTAAAATAGGATTTTTTAATTTATAGTCTTATAAAAACAGAATTTTATTTAATTTTAAGTGTCGTTCTATGTAGAATTAAAAATTAACTTTAAAAAATTCATATCAATTTTGTTCTAATTTCTTCAAATTTTTTATAATTCAAATTTAAAGAATAATTTTTTTGAATTATTATTATTGCAAAAAAAATAGAAAATGATTTATTTTTCATAATTTGGCGTTAAATTTATAAAAAAGCTTTTATTTTAAAAGATAAAATTTTTGATAACTTTTATTATATTAATCAGTGATTGACTTTTCTTACCCGTGTAGAAATTGAAAGTAGGAATTAGTAAGGCCCTCAATAGACGCCCTTTTGTTTAGTGAAGCGCAAACTAGAAAAATTAGTCAGGACCCTTCTAATTTCGTCACGCTTAAAATATCAGGTGATGATGTGGAAAGATAGAGAGGTTCTAACTAGATTGCCTTGTCACTGCCTGAATACACGGAGAAAAAAGGTGTTGTTCGAACAATTTTCAGATTGCTATTAGTAGATTTGTTGATGAAACAATTATGAATGTTGAGATTACAATTCGCATTGTTGTCGATACAATTGTATCTTGTTTTAGCAACAATACAAATAAGTTACGATAAGCTTGTCCAGTTCACAATTCTGTATTGCTATATCCCAAGTAGAAATGTCCGGAGTTATGACGGAGTTAAACACCAGAATGGTACTGACTCAGTACTGACCGTCGGTACTGACTTTCGGAACCCAATCAGTACTGGGAGTATACTGCGAAGGAGTTATAAAAAACAAACAAACTTTGTTATAATGGCATTAAACCGGCCACTATTAATAACAACATTGTTTGATTTATTAACTATTAAAATATTTTCCAAGATTTTTAAAAACATTATTCATCAACAATAACAATATAATAATAATAATAATAATAATAATAATAATAATAATAATAATAATAATAATAATAATGTTAATAATAATTAACATATTATTAATTATTTATTAATAGGTATATCATAATAATAATAATAAATTAAAAAAATTTTTTTTTAAATGTAAAAATATATACATTTTTCTATTATTATTTAAATAAATAATTAAATAAATAACTTTTACCATATTTTTATGCTATACCTATTAATTAATATGTAATGTCTTGTTAAAATGTATGTAAATATATAAAACATATATTTATAATAATTTTTCATTAAATAAATATATTATACAGTGAATTCATTATTATAGCACTGTATATATATCCTTCGTATAATTCAAAAGGAAGTTTAAAAAAACATACTTTCAAGCTTGCGTGGCTGTATGGTTAGTGTATAATTCTCAACAGTATTACATAAAATATAAATTTAAATAATAATAGATAATAATAATAATTTAGTAATTAATTTAAATAAAAAAGATTGTCTAAGTTAATGAAAAAAATAAGAAAATTTTTTTTAAAAACGTATTTCAATAAAAGGAATTTTTATAATTATTAACATTTTTGTTGATACTCATAAAAGTTTATTTACTACAGAAATATTAATAATAATTATTAGTACTCAATAAATTACTCCCTCTTCTTTAATAATCAAATAACAAATTAATATAAGCTTCTAAAGGTAAATTTTCTTTTAGAGAACGCATTACAGCATTTTCCAAATTTGTTAAATTTTAGCTGCGAATCAGTAATTAGGCGGTGTTCTGCCAGTGATATTTTTATACTGACTTAGTATATTACTGACTGCCGGTAAAAAATCAGTACTGGACAGCGTTACCAGCCAGGGATTTCCCAGTACTGATTTAGTACTGGAGACAGTACTGCTATACTGCCAGTCAGTACTGGGTCAGTATAATGCCAGTATTACATTTCTACTTGGGTAGAAGCAAATCTCTTGCCGATTGCTAATGTAACAATTCGGATTTGTTGGACTGACAGGTTAATAATGTTGTCACGTTGTCATCCCTGTATATTTCCGAAATTTGCGCGTCTCAACATTTCACGAATATGTGCCGCTCTTTTTATTTCATTTTTTTAAAATTAAAGTAAGTGAATTAAACAAAAATATGTTACTGGGCAATAAGAAACCAGTGCGCGAAATGCTCGATAAGTGGGAAATGGATGAATAAAAGTTCCTTCGTGTATCTGTAAGTTGAACGCAATTTCTGCTAAACATAACCTCACTTTTTCGTGCATGCAATATTAATTGAAGACCCACGTGAACATATTTTCATAACAATTGAATTTATTTTAACATATGTAATAGATCGTTATTCCGTGCAGGTCTTAAATTAATTAATTAATCTTTAAAAAAAATATTCGAATGTGAATAATTACAATTTTTTTACATTAAAATTAACTTTAGTTATCAATTTATTATTTTAGTTAATTTTTTCAATTGTCATAATATGCATTTTTCAAGTTTTAAAAAAATTTTCAATTTTGTGATGTACAAATTTAAATTATAATTTTTGTTAAAAAATTTTTTTTGTGATAAAATATTATTGTAAGACAAAGTTATAAATATATTTTATATTAAATTAACGATAATTTAAGAAACAAATTGTATTGTCAAAATGACAATCTAGATTTGTTTCAGCAACTAATCCATAACAATTCTGCTTGTTCATCGAACAAATCTAAATAGTTTTCATAACAATTCTTTTTTAACAATTTTTTTTCGTCTCAACAACAAGTAGAATTGCTAGTTCTATATTGACAATCTAGAATTGTTATGTGGACTTAATTTTTAGTTAGTACAACAATTCCTTTTTCTCCGTGTAGAAAAGCATAATGTAAGAATTCAACTAGAGGGCCTCTTTAGCGCCTCATTAGTTTTTCTAAATACCTAAAGCAAAAATTTACTACAGGCGTAATATTGCGCCAGTAATACTGAACAAGTCACTGAACAAACACACATGTGAACGACACTGTTTCAACCAATCAACCTGTCACTAACTTAACACTAACACTAACGCATACCTAACACTAACTCGCACGCTATGAATCTACTTTCTCATCGTCCTTATATACTAAGCAGAACATTTCTTTACCGCTTGTGAGAAAAAGTGCACTATTTTCAAATTTTAAAATAGCAATAATTTTTGCTCAAACAGTTTTTATATTTAAATAGTATTTTAATATGCGTTTAGAACTATTTTTCTGATTAATTTCATTAATTATTATTGAGAAATTGTGATTTGTCAATGAAATTGAACATTAATTACAATACCTAATAGGGGCATAAATAGATACCAGATAGATTTCTCTGTTTAGAAAAAAGGGCATTTAGTCAGAGCCTGATTGAAATATTTAATAGGGGCATAAATAGATACAGCTAGATTTTCCTATTTAGAAAAGAAGGCATTCTAGTCAGTGCCCTATTATCACCTATCTAGACATTATTGGTGTGGTTGGCCTCACTAAATCCTCATTAGTGCCCTTCTTCAAATAAGGCGAAGTCGGGCAATTTCCACACGGGTATCAAATGTCCATTAATACATGCAAAGTTCTGTATATTTTTCCTGTAATATTCACGTTTAGTGAAAATAATTGAGGGGCTGGATGCTATAACATGTTACGCGCCATTTACTTAACATGTCGCGTAACACATTATAGCATCCAGCCGCTGAATTATTCACAAAATGATTTGAAAATTTACAAGAAAAAAATAATATGCTTGGGACATCTATATACAATTATACATAGATATGACAGTACATCCTTTTTCCATGGATGTGGTAACCATAAAAAAGAATGTTAAATGGATATCCTATATGTTTGCATATAAAAGGTTGCTTCAACTATTCCTTTTTCTCCCATATAATAATCGCTATTTTTTTCCCTTCAGAGACAAAATGAAGCACTTAATAATTACTAATCCATTTTTCTTAGAAATTCATGTATATACAAGAATTTCATAAATTTGTTAATCTATATATATATATTTATTTATTTATTTTACAGACTTTATTATCTAATTTGAATTGATTAATTATAAAATTTCTAAGGAGATTACAGAAACAAAAGTAAAGTGTACAATCAATGACTTAATTGTACAATATGTATATCATTTTTTTCAAGTATTTCTCACGTCTTCATTTGGAAGTGAAAGTAAGTAAGATGCTTTTGAATTCGATCCGAGTATTTTATATTAATTACACATATATAGATTATAAAATAGGTCACCGTGTAATAATTTGAGTGATTTAATATAAACGTTTGATCGTCCGATCCGCAACTAATTTTTATCATACCTACAGCATATATAAGTTCTTCAACTTTCATTTAATAAAGCCTTTTGTACATTTTAATTTTTAGACACTTTAAATTTTAATAAAGTAATTTTTATACTGTTATACAAATTTATGTCAAAAAAGCTGGTATAAATTTTGTTGCGGGTAATTTTAACCAATGCTAAGTCACATAGACAGTGGCGCCCTCACCTAGGTGAAATTTTGTTGCAGCGAATTTTTACCCCAAAATCAGGTTAAAATTTAAACTTTTTTTTCTAGTGAGTAGAATTTCAATATTTAAAAACTTAACAATTTAAATTCAAATAATTAACAAAGTTTGATACTTAAAAGTTAAACAATTCCATTTAAATTCTCTAAATCTGAAATAGTGCGAATTCGTTTACTAATTTGAATTAGTAACCTTTTTACTAATTTTTAGTAGTTTTTAACTAATTGCTAGTAGAAAATTACTAATTTAATTAGTAGAACGTATTTTTTACTATTTCAAATTAGTAAATTTTCTACTAATAATTAGTAAAAAACTACTAAAAATTAGTAAAACCGTTACTAATTCAATTGGTAAACGAGTTCGTACTATTTCATTAGTAGAAAACTACTAATTCAGGTTTAGAGAGAATATTTAACCACTCCCTACATCTGAATGTGTGAAAATTCACTTATTTCTAAGTTATAAGTCGTCTTCTTGATCAATAAGTGCATATACGCACTTGCAATTAGAGAAATTTCTCTCAAAATAAGTGAAAAATTCACTTCTTTATAAGAGTGCACTTATTGATCGAGAAGACGACTAATAACGTAGAATGAGTGAAATTTCACATATATTCAGTTTTAGAGAGCATTTCCATATACTCTACAATTTCTATTTTTACAAATTTTATAATAAAAAATTGTAGTATTTAAAAATTTTAATTGAGGTAAGTCAAAACTGAATTTGTTAAAATTTTGTTTAAGTTGTGAAATTTTAATTCAAATGAGTGAACATTTATAATTAAGTTAACAAAACAATTAGAATTGGTTGAAAAAATTGTTAATAAAATAATTTCCTTCCAAAATTATTGTAAAAACGGAGAAGAGCACGTCCCAGTAAGTATAATTAAAGTTTATCATTATTTAACAAACAGTTTGGTTACAATTATAGTCGGAATTTGGTTAAGACAACAAAATTTGTACTGAAAAAACTGTAAATTTGTATTTAGTTAAATTAGTAAAAAATTTGCATTTAAATACATAAAAATTTTACCAATTTAAAAAAAATTGATTAAATAATGTTGTTTTATTAAATTAATACAGTCAAAATTTGATTAATAAAACGAAGTTTCAAATGAAACTTTAATAAAAAATAGTATTTACATTATTAAACTATAATTTTGTTCAGACAATGAAAGTTGATTAAAATTGAAATTTTTCTTTAACAATTTAATTTACAGCGTGAAATAAAAATATTTATCTGCTTTACTGCTATAAATCATAAAAAAATATTTCAATATTTGTTAATTGGTTCTTTCTCAGTTTTACTAAGAGTCCATTGAAGTGATGTTATACTTAAGCATTTGAGGGAGAGCTAGTCTAGCTATTACTTAGGGGAGAGCGGGGTTGAACGTGCCGGGGGTAAAAAGTTCCGTTTAATTATATCTTAAAAACAAAAAAGATTTTAATACAATTCAAATAAGGAAAGCGTAAACAATAGCCTAAACAATACTTCCCTCATTTGAATTTCATTAAAATCTTTTTTTGTTTTTGAGATATAATTAAACGGAACTTTTTACCCCCGGCACGTTCAACCCCGCTCTCCCCTACTATCATTAGAAAAAATTGAACTAATGCATGTAAAAAATTTACAAGGGGGTGGAAGGGGGTCCAAAACCTATAAAAGTATAATTACATAATACTTGAATGGCTCTTAATAAATAATAATTTATACTAATCTATTAGTAAAATTTACTAATTTAAAAGCAAAAACTAATTTTACTAATAAAATAGTAATTTCTACTAATTTATTAGTAAAATAAATTAAATTTTATTCAAATTTCAAATGTAATAAACACGGTTTATTTGAAAAGTGAGTGCACCAGGTGTTCGAGTTCAGCGCGAGTGTAGACGAACACTCACCGAAAAAGGCCGAAGCGACCGACCGCGAAAACCGTCGAAGCGACTTGGAGCCGTTACATGTCAGTTCAGTGTCGACAAGGAACTGGTGTACCATGTGGATGTGTTACTCTTTCTCTCACATACATTCCAAATATAATTCATCTTCAAAAATTAATTTAATACTCTAAAAAAAAGAATTTTTTTTAAAATTATTACACCACTTTTTCTAGTGTCCGGTGCAAAAAGAAATTTCCAAGACTTCGTTTTTTGTTTTTCTCTTAGAAAAAATTCTTTTCAAGAATCGTGTTTTAAACAACGTGAGACAAAAAGAAACAGATGATTATTTTTTAAACTGTTACCTTCTGCATTGATTTATTAACTTGCGGGTTTAAGTGAGTGATAAAAAAGGGACTTTGTTTTTCATTGTGTTTGGGATTTCTTTGCATTTGAGTGCTGAAAGTGACTCAAAAAAATACACTAAGTGACAAAAACGTATTCAAAAGGATAGGAATATGATTCGAAAATTAAGGAAGTGAATTTTTTACGAAAAGGTACAAAAATAGCTTTTTTACATTTTGATAAAATTTGATATTTTCTCTCTCTATTGCACAAATCATAGCGAAAAAAGGCTCGAAATAATTCTATAAAATGAGATAGAAAGTAGTTTACGAATATAAATTTTCGAATTGTTAATTTTTTATTAATACTCGAATTTCATTTTCCAGAAATATATCATGTTTTCATTGGAAATTTTGGAAATAAATTCAAGAATTTGCCGAATAATTTTATTATTGATTTGTTGCCGCATTTTGTTAACATTATTTTTTTAATAATAATTTGTTTACATTTATTCTTTTTTAATTTTCTAAGAATATTTTGATTACATCTTTTTGTCAAATAATTATTATTTATATATACATTTTGTTATATTACTTTTACAAGAAAAATAAAATAAAAATAATTATTATTCGGCAAAATATTAATAAAATAATAATAAAATTAATTTAAAAAATAGTGAAATAAACACAATTGTTCATCAAAACATTTAATTGGCAGCAAAATGTTTATAAAATAATGTTAATAATGAAATAAATATAAAAAATAAAATCAATTTTATAAATATTTTATAAATAAAATGAATAATAAGCAGTATTTCGTACTAACAATATTTTTCACTATAAATAATCTTCATTCGTTTCTCAATATTCCCAAATAGTAAAATTTAAATATTTTATTTCGATTTTTATTGAATTTTATTTTTACGACGATCAAATGACATAAATTTAGAATAAACCATAACTATAAAATTAAGAAATCCATTGAATTCATTTCCTTCTCTCAATATTTTCAATAACCAATAAATCATTGATCCAAATCGACGATTATGACGATTAAAAGATAATTAAATTTAATATGAAGAATAAACATAATGATTATTTGCTATTTGTACATACATCATTTTATACTATATAGTTTGTCATTAGATTCATGATAACTCGTGAGTAAAATAGATAAGAAAAGTGTATTTATTTTTATTTCTTTAATTGTTAACAACGTAAAAAAAGACTTACCCATTATTATATGCGATATTTACCTGCGCATATAACAAAAACGAGAAAATAATATTTGTAGAATATTTTCTAATAAATATAAGTTTTCTATTTTTCAGCATTTGTCTAATTACGAATATATATATATATAATTTACACCTCTTCTCAAAAGAATTTAATTTTTTTAAATTTAGATAAAAAAAATTTAACAACTATTTACGTAATAATTAATCAATAAAAACTTAATCACCCCATTTAAAAATTGTGACAACGATAAGATTTTTATCAGATGGAAAAATATCTGTCAGATTTAAACACTGATACTGTATTT
>JAVJHS010000564.1:0-22000 GCA_032873175.1 Leptopilina drosophilae | reverse complement strand
ATATCTAACTATCATTCTTTCACTCACAAAATTCTGCGTTGCACTGTGTTTTCTGCTCAGCATGGGACTGCACCCTACGGCCCAAAAACTTATAAAAAAATATTATAATTGTTTTTTGTTGTACAAAAAAGTGTCGTAAGGAAAAGTTGTTTGTTTTTAATCAAAATTGAAGGAAAAAAATAAAAAAAAATATTTTTTTGAAACATGTCAAAAAAACAAAATTTTGAAATTTTCAAAATTTCAAAAAAATTCATAACTTTTTTGTTTTTTGATGTACAAAAAAGTGTCATAAGGAAAAGTTGTTTGTTCTTACTCAAAATTTAAGGAAAAAAAAAATATTTTTTTGAAAAATGTCAACAAAACAAAATTTTGAAAATTTCAACATTTTGTATTTTTGTTGTTTTTTGACGAAATTAGCTGCCCAACGAACTTAGGCTTTATTTTTACGGACTAAGAAAGTGTGCCAAATTTCAAGTCGATTCATTAAAATTCATTCGAGTTATCGTCGAGACAAATTTTTCTACAGACAGACGACAGACAGACAGACGGACAGACACTTTTCTAAAATCCATTTTTTTGAAATCAGGGGGTCATGAAACGTAAAGATTTAGCAAAATTAGACAATGCTCAAAATCGAACAAAACCACGACTTTCTCATTTTTGATGAGAATGTAAAAAGCAAATTTTACGAAAAAATTTGAAAAGAGCTAAATTTTTCCATATTTTGAGTTCTATTTTGATCCTAGTTTTGTATACTTACCTAACTTTGCCATCTCAAAGAAAAAAAGGAAGGTTTTTATATGTTTCTAACGTTTCTTCATCTTTCGGCTAATGCTTCACTCACTATAAATATCAATTTTTTTTACATTTTTTAAAATAACTTTTTTGTTTTTTGTTGTACAAAAAAGTGTCGAAAGGAAAAGTTGTTTGTTTATACTCAAAATTTAAGGAAAAAAATAAAAAATATTTTTTTGAAAAATGTCAAAAAAACAAAATTTTGAAATTTTCAAAATTTCAAAAAAATTCATAACTTTTTTGTTTTTTGTTGTAGAAAAAAGTGTCGAAAGGAAATGTTGTTTGTTTATACTCAAAATTTAAGGAAAAAAATAAAAAATATTTTTGTGAAAAATGTCAAAAAAACAAAATTTTGAAATTTTCAAAATTTCAAAAAAATTCATAACTTTTTTGTTTTTTGTTATAGAAAAAAGTGTCGAAAGGAAAAGTTGTTTGTTTATTCTCAAAATTTAAGGAATAAAAATATATATTTTTTAAAAAAATTTAAAAAAAAACAAAATTTTGAAATTTTCAAAATTTCAAAAAAATTCATAACTTTTTTGTTTTTTGTTGTACAAAAAAGTGTCGAAAGGAAAAGTTGTTTGTTTATACTCCAAATTTAAGGAAAAAATAAAAAAAAATATTTTTTTAAAACATGTCAAAAAAACAAAATTTTGAAATTTTCAAAATTTCAAAAAAATTCATAACTTTTTTGTTTTTTGTTGTACAAAAAAGTGTCGAAAGGAAAAGTTGTTTGTTTATACTCAAAATTTAAGGAAAAAATAAAAAAAAATATTTTTTTGAAACATGTCAAAAAACAAAATTTTGAAATTTTTAATATTTCAAAAAAATTCATAACTTTTTTGTTTTTTGTTGTAGAAAAAAGTGTCGAAAGGAAATGTTGTTTGTTTATACTCAAAATTTAAGGAAAAAAAATATATTTTTTTGAAAAATGTCAAAAAAACAAAATTTTTAAATTTTCAAAATTTCAAAAAAATTCATAACTTTTTTGTTTTTTGTTGTAGAAAAAAGTGTCGAAAGGAAAAGTTGTTTGTTTATACTCAAAATTTAAGAAAAAAAAATAAAAAATATTTTTTTGAAAAATGTCAAAAAAACAAAATTTTGAAATTTTCAAAATTTCAAAATAAATCATAACTTTTTTGTTTTTTGTTGTAGAAAAAAGTGTCGAAAGGAAAAGTTGTTTGTTTATTCTCAAAATTTAAGAAAAATAAATATATATTTTTTTGAAAAATGTCAAAAAAACAAAATTTTTAAATTTTCAAAATTTCAAAAAAATTCATAACTTTTTTGTTTTTTGTTGTAGAAAAAAGTGTCGAAAGGAAAAGTTGTTTGTTTATACTCAAAATTTAAGAAAAAAAAATAAAAAATATTTTTTTGAAAAATGTCAAAAAAACAAAATTTTGAAATTTTCAAAATTTCAAAAAAATTCATAACTTTTTTGATTTTTGTTATACAAAAAGTGTCGAAAGGAAAAGTTGTTTGTTTTTACTCAAAATTTAAGGAAAAAAAATATATTTTTTTAAAAAATGTCAAAAAAACAAAATTTTGGAATTTTCAAAATTTCAAAAAAATTCATAACTTTTTTGTTTTTTGTTATAGAAAAAAGTGTCGAAAGGAAAAGTTGTTTGTTTATTCTCAAAATTTAAGGAATAAAAATATATATTTTTTTGAAAAATTTAAAAAAAAACAAAATTTTGAAATTTTCAAAATTTCAAAAAAATTCATAACTTTTTTGTTTTTTGTTGTACAAAAAAGTGTCGAAAGGAAAAGTTGTTTGTTTATACTCCAAATTTAAGAAAAAAATTTAAAAAAATATTTTTTTAAAACATGTCAAAAAAACAAAATTTTGAAATTTTCAAAATTTCAAAAAAATTCATAACTTTTTTGTTTTTTGTTGTAGAAAAAAGTGTCGAAAGGAAATGTTGTTTGTTTTTAATCAAAATCTAAGAAAAAAATAAAAAAAAATATTTTTTTGAAACATGTCAAAAAAACAAAATTTTGAAATTTTCAAAATTTCAAAAAAATTCATAACTTTTTTGTTTTTTGTTGTACAAAAAAGTGTCGAAAGGAAAAGTTGTTTGTTTATACTCAAAATTTAAGAAAAAGATTAAAAAATAATTTTTTGAAACATGTCAAAAAAACAAAATTTTGAAATTTTCAAAATTTCAAAAAAAGTCATAACTTTTTTTGTTTTTTGTTGTAGAAAAAAGTGTCGAAAGGAAATGTTGTTTGTTTATTCTCAAAATTTAAGGAAAAAAATATATATTTTTTTGAAACATGTCAAAAAAACAAAATTTTGAAATTTCCAAAATTTCAAAAAAATTCATAACTTTTTTGTTTTTTGTTGTAGAAAAAAGTGTCGAAAGGAAAAGTTGTTTGTTTATACTCAAAATTTAAGGAAAAGAATAAAAAATATTTTTTTGAAAAATGTCAAAAAAACAAAATTTTGAAATTTCCAAAATTTCAAAAAAATTCATAACTTTTTTTGTTTTTTGTTGTAGAAAAAAGTGTCGAAAGGAAATGTTGTTTGTTTATTCTCAAAATTTAAGGAAAAAAATATATATTTTTTTGAAACATGTCAAAAAAACAAAATTTTGAAATTTTCAAAATTTCAAAAAAATTCATAACTTTTTTGTTTTTTGTTGTAGAAAAAAGTGTCGAAAGGAAATGTTGTTTGTTTTTAATCAAAATCTAAGAAAAAAATAAAAAAAAATATTTTTTTGAAACATGTCAAAAAAACAAAATTTTGAAATTTTCAAAATTTCAAAAAAATTCATAACTTTTTTGTTTTTTGTTGTACAAAAAAGTGTCGAAAGGAAAAGTTGTTTGTTTATACTCAAAATTTAAGAAAAAGATTAAAAAATAATTTTTTGAAACATGTCAAAAAAACAAAATTTTGAAATTTCCAAAATTTCAAAAAAATTCATAACTTTTTTGTTTTTTGTTGTAGAAAAAAGTGTCGAAAGGAAAAGTTGTTTGTTTATTCTCAAAATTTAAGGAAAAGAATAATATATATTTTTTTGAAACATGTCAAAAAAACAAAATTTTGAAATTTTCAAAATTTCAAAAAAATTCATAACTTTTTTGTTTTTTGTTGTAGAAAAAAGTGTCGAAAGGAAAAGTTGTTTGTTTATACTCAAAATTTAAGGAAAAGAATAAAAAATATTTTTTTGAAAAATGTCAAAAAAACAAAATTTTGAAATTTCAAAAATTTCAAAAAAATTCATAACTTTTTTGTTTTTTGTTGTATAAAAAAGTGTCGAAAGGAAAAGTTGTTTGTTTATACTCAAAATTTAAGGAAAAAAATAAATATTTTTTTTGAAACATGTCAAAAAAACAAAATTTTGAAATTTTCAAAATTTCAAAAAAAATCATAACTTTTTTTGTTTTTTGTTGTAGAAAAAAGTGTCGAAAGGAAAAGTTGTTTGTTTATTCTCAAAATTTAAGAAAAAAATAAATATTTTTTTGAAACATGTCAAAAAAACAAAATTTTGAAATTTTCCAAAATTTCAAAAAAATTCATAACTTTTTTGTTTTTTGTTGTAGAAAAAAGTGTCGAAAGGAAAAGTTGTTTGTTTATACTCAAAATTTAAGGAAAAGAATAAAAAATATTTTTTTGAAACATGTCAAAAAAACAAAATTTTGAAATTTCCAAAATTTCAAAAAAATTCATAACTTTTTTGTTTTTTGTTGTATAAAAAAGTGTCGAAAGGAAAAGTTGTTTGTTTATACTCAAAATTTAAGGAAAAAAAAAAAATATTTTTTTGAAAAATGTCAAAAAAACAAAATTTTGAAATTTTCCAAAATTTCAAAAAAATTCATAACTTTTTTGTTTTTTGTTGTAGAAAAAAGTGTCGAAAGGAAAAGTTGTTTGTTTATACTCAAAATTTAAGGAAAAATAAATATATATTTTTTTGAAAAATGTCAAAAAAACAAAATTTTGAAATTTTCAAAATTTCAAAAAAATTCATAACTTTTTTTGTTTTTTGTTGTAGAAAAAAGTGTCGAAAGGAAATGTTGTTTGTTTATTCTCAAAATTTAAGGAAAAAAATATTTTTTTGAAACATGTCAAAAAAAACAAAATTTTGAAATTTTCAAAATTTCAAAAAAATTCATAACTTTTTTGTTTTTTGTTGTAGAAAAAAGTGTCGAAAGGAAAAGTTGTTTGTTTATACTCAAAATTTAAGAAAAAGAATAAAAAATATTTTTTTGAAACATGTCAAAAAAACAAAATTTTGAAATTTTCAAAATTTCAAAAAAAATCATAACTTTTTTGTTTTTTGTTGTAGAAAAAAGTGTCGAAAGGAAATGTTGTTTGTTTATTCTCAAAATTTAAGGAAAAAAATATATATTTTTTTTGAAACATGTCAAAAAAACAAAATTTTGAAATTTTCAAAATTTCAAAAAAATTCATAACTTTTTTGTTTTTTGTTGTAGAAAAAAGTGTCGAAAGGAAAAGTTGTTTGTTTATACTCAAAATTTAAGGAAAAAAAAAAAAATATTTTTTTGAAAAATGTCAAAAAAACAAAATTTTGAAATTTTCCAAAATTTCAAAAAAATTCATAACTTTTTTGTTTTTTGTTGTAGAAAAAAGTGTCGAAAGGAAAAGTTGTTTGTTTATACTCAAAATTTAAGGAAAAAATAAAAATATATTTTTTTGAAACATGTCAAAAAAACAAAATTTTGAAATTTCCAAAATTTCAAAAAAATTCATAACTTTTTTGTTTTTTGTTGTAGAAAAAAGTGTCGAAAGGAAATGTTGTTTGTTTATACTCAAAATTTAAGGAAAAAAATAAAAAATATATTTTTTTTGAAACATGTCAAAAAAACAAAATTTTGAAATTTTCAAAATTTCAAAAAAATTCATAACTTTTTTGTTTTTTGTTGTAGAAAAAAGTGTCGAAAGGAAATGTTGTTTGTTTATTCTCAAAATTTAAGGAAAAAAAAATATATATTTTTTTGAAACATGTCAAAAAAACAAAATTTTGAAATTTCCAAAATTTCAAAAAAATTCATAACTTTTTTGTTTTTTGTTGTAGAAAAAAGTGTCGAAAGGAAAAGTTGTTTGTTTATTCTCAAAATTTAAGGAAAAAAATAAATATTTTTTTGAAACATGTCAAAAAAAAAAAATTTTGAAATTTACAAAATTTCAAAAAAATTCATAAATTTTTTGTTTTTTTTTGTAGAAAAAAGTGTCGAAAGGAAAAGTTGTTTGTTTATACTCAAAATTTAAGGAAAAAGAATAAAAAATATTTTTTTGAAAAATGTCAAAAAAACAAAATTTTGAAATTTTCAAAATTTCAAAAAAATTCATAACTTTTTTGTTTTTTGTTGTAGAAAAAAGTGTCGAAAGGAAATGTTGTTTGTTTATTCTCAAAATTTAAGGAAAAAAATATATATTTTTTTGAAACATGTCAAAAAAACAAAATTTTGAAATTTTCAAAATTTCAAAAAAATTCAGAACTTTTTTGTTTTTTGTTGTAGAAAAAAGTGTCGAAAGGAAATGTTGTTTGTTTATACTCAAAATTTAAGAAAAAAAAAAAAAATATTTTTTTGAAACATGTCAAAAAAACAAAATTTTGAAATTTTCAAAATTTCAAAAAAATTCATAACTTTTTTGTTTTTTGTTGTACAAAAAAGTGTCGAAAGGAAAAGTTGTTTGTTTATACTCAAAATTTAAGAAAAAGATTAAAAAATAATTTTTTTGAAACATGTCAAAAAAACAAAATTTTGAAATTTTCAAAATTTCAAAAAAAATCATAACTTTTTTTTTTTTTGTTGTAGAAAAAAGTGTCGAAAGGAAATGTTGTTTGTTTATTCTCAAAATTTAAGGAAAAAAAATATATATTTTTTTGAAACATGTCAAAAAAACAAAATTTTGAAATTTCCAAAATTTCAAAAAAATTCATAACTTTTTTGTTTTTTGTTGTAGAAAAAAGTGTCGAAAGGAAAAGTTGTTTGTTTATACTCAAAATTTAAGGAAAAGAATAAAAAATATTTTTTTGAAAAATGTCAAAAAAACAAAATTTTGAAATTTCCAAAATTTCAAAAAAATTCATAAGTTTTTTGTTTTTTGTTGTATAAAAAAGTGTCGAAAGGAAAAGTTGTTTGTTTATACTCAAAATTTAAGAAAAAGATTAAAAAATAATTTTTTTGAAACATGTCAAAAAAACAAAATTTTGAAATTTTCAAAATTTCAAAAAAATTCATAACTTTTTTGTTTTTTTGTTGTAGAAAAAAGTGTCGAAAGGAAATGTTGTTTGTTTATTCTCAAAATTTAAGGAAAAAAAATATATATTTTTTTGAAACATGTCAAAAAAACAAAATTTTGAAATTTTCCAAAATTTCAAAAAAATTCATAACTTTTTTGTTTTTTGTTGTAGAAAAAAGTGTCGAAAGGAAATGTTGTTTGTTTATACTCAAAATTTAAGAAAAAAATAAAAAAAATATTTTTTTGAAACATGTCAAAAAAACAAAATTTTGAAATTTTCAAAATTTCAAAAAAATTCATAACTTTTTTGTTTTTTGTTGTACAAAAAAGTGTCGAAAGGAAAAGTTGTTTGTTTATACTCAAAATTTAAGAAAAAGATTAAAAAATAATTTTTTGAAACATGTCAAAAAAACAAAATTTTGAAATTTTCAAAATTTCAAAAAAATTCATAACTTTTTTGTTTTTTGTTGTAGAAAAAAGTGTCGAAAGGAAAAGTTGTTTGTTTATACTCAAAATTTAAGGAAAAAATAAAATATATATTTTTTTGAAACATGTCAAAAAAACAAAATTTTGAAATTTTCAAAATTTCAAAAAAATTCATAACTTTTTTGTTTTTTGTTGTAGAAAAAAGTGTCGAAAGGAAAAGTTGTTTGTTTATACTCAAAATTTAAGGAAAAGAATAAAAAATATATTTTTTTGAAAAATGTCAAAAAAACAAAATTTTGAAATTTCCAAAATTTCAAAAAAATTCATAACTTTTTTGTTTTTTGTTGTAGAAAAAAGTGTCGAAAGGAAAAGTTGTTTGTTTATACTCAAAATTTAAGGAAAAGAAAAAAAAAAATATTTTTTTGAAAAATGTCAAAAAAACAAAATTTTGAAATTTTCAAAATTTCAAAAAAATTCATAACTTTTTTGTTTTTTTGTTGTAGAAAAAAGTGTCGAAAGGAAATGTTGTTTGTTTATTCTCAAAATTTAAGGAAAAAAATATATATTTTTTTGAAACATGTCAAAAAAACAAAATTTTGAAATTTTCAAAATTTCAAAAAAATTCATAACTTTTTTGTTTTTTGTTGTAGAAAAAAGTGTCGAAAGGAAAAGTTGTTTGTTTATACTCAAAATCTAAGAAAAAAATAAAAAAAAATATTTTTTTGAAACATGTCAAAAAAACAAAATTTTGAAATTTTCAAAATTTAAAAAAAATTCATAACTTTTTTGTTTTTTGTTGTACAAAAAAGTGTCGAAAGGAGAAGGTGTGTGTTTATTCTCAAAATTTAAGGAAAAAGATTAAAAAATATTTTTTTGAAACATGTCAAAAAAACAAAATTTTGAAATTTTCAAAATTTCAAAAAAATTAATAACTTTTTTTTTTTTTGTTGTAGAAAAAAGTGTCGAAAGGAAATGTTGTTTGTTTATTCTCAAAATTTAAGGAAAAAAATATATATTTTTTTGAAACATGTCAAAAAAACAAAATTTTGAAATTTTCCAAAATTTCAAAAAAATTCATAACTTTTTTGTTTTTTGTTGTAGAAAAAAGTGTCTAAAGGAAAAGTTGTTTGTTTTTACTCAAAATTTAAGAAAAAGAATAAAAAATATTTTTTTAAAAAATGTCAAAAAAACAAAATTTTGAAATTTTCAATATTTCAAAAAAATTCATAGCTTTGTTGTTTTTTGTTGTAGAAAAAAGTGTCGAAAGGAAATGTTGTTTGTTTATTCTCAAAATTTAAGGAAAAAAATAAATATATATTTTTTTGAAACATGTCAAAAAAACAAAATTTTGAAATTTTAAAAATTTCAAAAAAATTCATAACATTTTTGTTTTTTGTTGTACAAAAAAGTGTCGAAAGGAAAAGTTGTTTGTTTTAACTCAAAATTTAAGGAAAAAAATAAAAAAAAATATTTTTTTGAAACATGTCAAAAAAACAAAATTTTGAAATTTTCAAAATTTCAAAAAAATTCATAACTTTTTTGTTTTTTTTTGTAGAAAAAAGTGTCGAAAGGAAAAGTTGTTTGTTTATACTCAAAATTTAAGAAAAAGAATAAAAATATATTTTTTTGAAACATGTCAAAAAAACAAAATTTTGAAATTTTCAAAATTTCAAAAAAATTCATAACTTTTTTGTTTTTTGTTGTAGAAAAAAGTGTCGAAAGGAAATGTTGTTTGTTTATTCTCAAAATTTAAGGAAAAAAATATATATTTTTTTGAAACATGTCAAAAAAACAAAATTTTGAAATTTCCAAAATTTCAAAAAAATTCATAACTTTTTTGTTTTTTGTTGTAGAAAAAAGTGTCGAAAGGAAAAGTTGTTTGTTTATACTCAAAATTTAAGGAAAAAGAATAAAAAAAAATATTTTTTTGAAAAATGTCAAAATAACAAAATTTTGAAATTTCCAAAATTTCAAAAAAATTCATAACTTTTTTGATTTTTGTTGTAGAAAAAAGTGTCGAAAGGAAATGTTGTTTGTTTATACTCAAAATTTAAGGTTAAAAAAAAATATATTTTTTTGAAACATGTCAAAAAAACAAAATTTTGAAATTTTCAAAATTTCAAAAAAAATTCATAACTTTTTTTGTTTTTTGTTGTAGAAAAAAGTGTCGAAAGGAAATGTTGTTTGCTTATTCTCAAAATTTAAGGAAAAAAATATATATTTTTTTGAAACATGTCAAAAAAACAAAATTTTGAAATTTCCAAAATTTCAAAAAAATTCATAACTTTTTTGTTTTTTGTTGTACAAAAAAGTGTCGAAAGGAAAAGTTGTTTGTTTATACTCAAAATTTAAGGAAAAAAATAAAAAATATTTTTTTGAAAAATGTCAAAAAAACAAAATTTTGAAATTTCCAAAATTTCAAAAAAATTCATAACTTTTTTGTTTTTTGTTGTAGAAAAAAGTGTCGAAAGGAAAAGTTGTTTGTTTATACTCAAAATTTAAGGAAAAAATAAAAAAATATTTTTTTGAAAAATGTCAAAAAAACAAAATTTTGAAATTTCCAAAATTTCAAAAAAATTCATAACTTTTTTTGTTTTTTGTTGTAGAAAAAAGTGTCGAAAGGAAATGTTGTTTGTTTATTCTCAAAATTTAAGGAAAAAAATATATATTTTTTTTAAACATGTCAAAAAAACAAAATTTTGAAATTTTAAAAATTTAAAAAAAATTCTTAACTTTTTTGTTTTTTGTTGTTGTAGAAAAAAGTGTCGAAAGGAAATGTTGTTTGTTTTTAATCAAAATCTAAGGAAAAAAATAAAAAAAAATATTTTTTTGAAACATGTCAAAAAAACAAAATTTTGAAATTTTCAAAATTTCAAAAAAATTCATAACTTTTTTGTTTTTTGTTGTACAAAAAAGTGTCGAAAGGAAAAGTTGTTTGTTTATACTCAAAATTTAAGAAAAAGATTAAAAAATAATTTTTTGAAACATGTCAAAAAAACAAAATTTTGAAATTTTCAAAATTTCAAAAAAAATCATAACTTTTTTTTTTGTTTTTGTTGTAAAAAGTGGCGAAAGGAAATGTTGTTTGTTTATTCTCAAAATTTAAGGAAAAAAATAAATATATATTTTTTTGAAACATGTCAAAAAAACAAAATTTTGAAATTTCCAAAATTTCAAAAAAATTCATAACTTTTTTGTTTTTTGTTGTAGAAAAAAGTGTCGAAAGGAAAAGTTGTTTGTTTATACTCAAAATTTAAGGAAAAGAATAAAAAATATTTTTTTGAAAAATGTAAAAAAAACAAAATTTTGAAATTTCCAAAATTTCAAAAAAATTCATAACTTTTTTGTTTTTTGGTTTTATAAATAAGTGTCGAAAGGAAAAGTTGTTTGTTTATACTCAAAATTTAAGAAAAAGAATAAAAAATATTTTTTTGAAACATGTCAAAAAAACAAAATTTTGAAATTTTCAAAATTTCAAAAAAATTCATAACTTTTTTTGTTTTTTGTTGTAGAAAAAAGTGTCGAAAGGAAATGTTGTTTGTTTATTCTCAAAATTTAAGGAAAAAAATATATATTTTTTTGAAACATGTCAAAAAAACAAAATTTTGAAATTTTCAAAATTTCAAAAAAATTCATAACTTTTTTGTTTTTTGTTGTAGAAAAAAGTGTCGAAAGGAAATGTTGTTTGTTTTTAATCAAAATCTAAGAAAAAAATAAAAAAAAATATTTTTTTGAAACATGTCAAAAAAACAAAATTTTGAAATTTTCAAAATTTCAAAAAAATTCATAACTTTTTTGTTTTTTGTTGTACAAAAAAGTGTCGAAAGGAAAAGTTGTTTGTTTATACTCAAAATTTAAGAAAAAGATTAAAAAATAATTTTTTTGAAACATGTCAAAAAAACAAAATTTTGAAATTTTCAAAATTTAAAAAAAAATAATAACTTTTTTTTCTTTTGTTGTAGAAAAAAGTGTCGAAAGGAAATGTTGTTTGTTTATTCTCAAAATTTAAGGAAAAAAATATATATTTTTTTGAAACATGTCAAAAAAACAAAATTTTGAAATTTCCAAAATTTCAAAAAAATTCATAACTTTTTTGTTTTTTGTTGTAGAAAAAAGTGTCGAAAGGAAAAGTTGTTTGTTTATACTCAAAATTTAAGGAAAAGAATAAAAAATATTTTTTTTGAAAAATGTCAAAAAAACAAAATTTTGAAATTTCCAAAATTTCAAAAAAATTCATAACTTTTTTGTTTTTTGTTGTAGAAAAAAGTGTCGAAAGGAAAAGTTGTTTGTTTATACTCAAAATTTAAGGAAAAAAAAAAAAATATTTTTTTGAAAAATGTCAAAAAAACAAAATTTTGAAATTTCCAAAATTTCAAAAAAATTCATAACTTTTTTTGTTTTTTGTTGTAGAAAAAAGTGTCGAAAGGAAATGTTGTTTGTTTATTCTCAAAATTTAAGGAAAAAAATATATATTTTTTTGAAACATGTCAAAAAAACAAAATTTTGAAATTTTCAAAATTTCAAAAAAATTCATAACTTTTTTGTTTTTTGTTGTAGAAAAAAGTGTCGAAAGGAAATGTTGTTTGTTTATTCTCAAAATTTAAGGAAAAAAAATATATATTTTTTTTAAACATGTCAAAAAAACAAAATTTTGAAATTTCCAAAATTTCAAAAAAATTCATAACTTTTTTGTTTTTTGTTGTAGAAAAAAGTGTCGAAAGGAAAAGTTGTTTGTTTATACTCAAAATTTAAGGAAAAGAATAAAAAATATTTTTTTTGAAACATGTCAAAAAAACAAAATTTTGAAATTTTCAAAATTTCAAAAAAATTCATAACTTTTTTGTTTTTTGTTGTAGAAAAAAGTGTCGAAAGGAAATGTTGTTTGTTTATTCTCAAAATTTAAGGAAAAAAATATATATTTTTTTGAAACATGTCAAAAAAACAAAATTTTGAAATTTTCAAAATTTCAAAAAAATTCATAACTTTTTTGTTTTTTGTTGTAGAAAAAAGTGTCGAAAGGAATAGTTGTTTGTTTTAACTCAAAATTTAAGGAAAAAAATAAAGAGAAAATTGTTTGAAAAATGTCAAAAAAACAAAATTTTGAAATTTTCAAAATTTCAAAAAAATTCATAACTTTTTTGTTTTTTGTTGTAGAAAAAAGTGTCGAAAGGAAAAGTTGTTTGTTTATACTCAAAATTTAAGGAAAAAAAAAATATATATTTTTTTGAAACATGTCAAAAAAACAAAATTTTGAAATTTCCAAAATTTCAAAAAAATTCATAACTTTTTTGTTTTTTGTGGTAGAGAATAGTGTCGAAAGGAAAAGTTGTTTGTTTATTCTCAAAATTTAAGGAAATTAATGATATATTTTTTTGAAAAATGTCAAAAAAACAAAATTTTGAAATTTTCAAAATTTCAAAAAAATTCATAACTTTTTTGTTTTTTGTTGTACAAAAAAGTGTCGAAAGGAACAGTTGTTTGTTTATACTCAAAATTTAAGGAAAAGAATAAAAAATATTTTTTTGAAAAATTTTTTAAAAAAAACAAAATTTTGAAATTTCCAAAATTTCAAAAAAATTCATAAGTTTTTTGTTTTTTGTTGTAGAAAAAAGTGTCGAAAGGAAAAGTTGTTTGTTTATTCTCAAAATTTAAGGAAAATAAATATATTTTTTTGAAACATGTCAAAAAAACAAAATTTTGAAATTTTCAAAATTTCAAAAAAAATCATAACTTTTTTGTTTTTTGTTGTAGAAAAAAGTGTCGAAAGGAAATGTTGTTTGTTTATTCTCAAAATTTAAGGAAAAAAATATATATTTTTTTTGAAAAATGTCAAAAAAACAAAATTTTGAAATTTTCAAAATTTCAAAAAAATTCATAACTTTTTTGTTTTTTGTTGTACAAAAAAGTGTCGAAAGGAAAAGTTGTTTGTTTTAACTCAAAATTTAAGGAAAAAAATAAAAAAAAAATTTTTTGAAAAATGTCAAAAAAACAAAATTTTGTAATTTTCAAAATTTCAAAAAAATTCATAACTTTTTTGTTTTTTGTTGTAGAAAAAAGTGTCGAAAGGAAAAGTTGTTTGTTTATACTCAAAATTTAAGAAAAATAAAAAAATATTTTTTTGAAACATGTCAAAAAAACAAAATTTTGAAATTTTCAAAATTTCAAAAAAAATCATAACTTTTTTGTTTTTTGTTGTAGAAAAAAGTGTCGAAAGGAAATGTTGTTTGTTTATTCTCAAAATTTAAGGAAAAAAATAATATATATTTTTTTGAAACATGTCAAAAAAACAAAATTTTGAAATTTTCAAAATTTCAAAAAAATTCATAACTTTTTTGTTTTTTGTTGTAGAAAAAAGTGTCGAAAGGAAAAGTTGTTTGTTTATTCTCAAAATTTAAGGAAAAGAATAAATATATATTTTTTTGAAAAATGTCAAAAAAACAAAATTTTGAAATTTCCAAAATTTCAAAAAAATTCATAACTTTTTTGTTTTTTGTTGTAGAAAAAAGTGTCGAAAGGAAAAGTTGTTTGTTTATACTCAAAATTTAAGGAAAAAGATTAAAAATATATTTTTTGAAAAATGTCAAAAAAACAAAATTTTGAAATTTCCAAAATTTCAAAAAAATTCATAACTTTTTTGTTTTTTGTTGTAGAAAAA
The DNA here is from genome assembly GCA_032873175.1 of Leptopilina drosophilae. Lineage (NCBI taxonomy): Eukaryota > Metazoa > Arthropoda > Insecta > Hymenoptera > Figitidae > Leptopilina > Leptopilina drosophilae. The sequence continues at coordinate 7,913 of JAVJHS010000564.1, read as the reverse complement.
AGTGTCGAAAGGAAATGTTGTTTGTTTATTCTCAAAATTTAAGGAAAAAAATATATATTTTTTTGAAACATGTCAAAAAAACAAAATTTTGAAATTTTCAAAATTTCAAAAAAATTCATAACTTTTTTGTTTTTTGTTGTAGAAAAAAGTGTCGAAAGGAAATGTTGTTTGTTTATTCTCAAAATTTAAGGAAAAAAAATATATATTTTTTTTGAAACATGTCAAAAAAACAAAATTTTGAAATTTCCAAAATTTCAAAAAAATTCATAACTTTTTTGTTTTTTGTTGTAGAAAAAAGTGTCGAAAGGAAAAGTTGTTTGTTTATACTCAAAATTTAAGAAAAAGATTAAAAAATATTTTTTTGAAACATGTCAAAAAAACAAAATTTTGAAATTTTCAAAATTTCAAAAAAATTCATAACTTTTTTTTTTTGTGTTGTAGAAAAAAGTGGCGAAGGGAAATGTGGTTTGTTTATTCTCAAAATTTTAGGAAAATAAATATATATTTTTTTGAAAAATGTCAAAAAAACAAAAATTTGAAATTTTCAAAATTTCAAAAAAATTCATAACTTTTTTCTTTTTTGTTGTAGAAAAAAGTGTCGTAAGGAAAAGTTGTTTGTTAATAATCAAAAATTAAGGAAAAAAATAAATATAAATTTTTTTTAAAAATGTCAAAAAAACAAAATTTTGAAATTTCCAAAATTTCAAAAAAATTCATAACTTTTTTGTTTTTTGTTGTAGAAAAAAGTGTCGAAAGGAAAAGTTGTTTGTTTATTCTCAAAATTTAAGGAAAAATAAATATATATTTTTTTGAAACATGTCAAAAATAATACATTTTGAAATTTCCAATATTTCAAAAAAATTCATAACTTTTTTGTTTTTTGTTGTAGAAAAAAGTGTCGAATGGAAAAGTTGTTTGTTTATACTCAAAATTTAAGGAAAAGAATAAAAAATATTTTTTTGAAAAATGTCAAAAAAACAAAATTTTGAAATTTCCAAAATTTCAAAAAAATTCATAAGTTTTTTGTTTTTTGTTGTAGAAAAAAGTGTCGAAAGGAAAAGTTGTTTGTTTATTCTCAAAATTTAAGGAAAAAAAAATTAATATTTTTTTTGAAAAATGTCAAAAAAAACAAAATTTTGAAATTTCCAAAATTTCAAAAAAATTCATAACTTTTTTGTTTTTTGTTGTAGAAAAAAGTGTCGAAAGGAAAAGTTGTTTGTTTATTCTCAAAATTTAAGGAAAATAAATATATTTTTTTGAAAAATGTCAAAAAAACAAAATTTTGAAATTTTCAAAATTTCAAAAAAATTCATAACTTTTTGTTTTTTTTGTTGTAGAAAAAAGTGTCGAAAGGAAATGTTGTTTGTTTATTCTCAAAATTTAAGGAAAAAAAATATATATTTTTTTGAAACATGTCAAAAAAACAAAATTTTGAAATTTCCAAAATTTCAAAAAAATTCATAACTTTTTTGTTTTTTGTTGTAGAAAAAAGTGTCGAAAGGAAAAGTTGTTTGTTTATACTCAAAATTTAAGGAAAAGAATAAATATATATTTTTTTGAAAAATGTCAAAAAAACAAAATTTTGAAATTTCCAAAATTTCAAAAAAATTCATAACTTTTTTGTTTTTTGTTGTAGAAAAAAGTGTCGAAAGGAAAAGTTGTTTGTTTATACTCAAAATTTAAGGAAAAAATAAATATATATTTTTTTGAAAAATGTCAAAAAAACAAAATTTTGAAATTTCCAAAATTTCAAAAAAATTCATAACTTTTTTGTTTTTTGTTGTAGAAAAAAGTGTCGAAAGGAAATGTTGTTTGTTTATTCTCAAAATTTAAGGAAAAAAAATATATATATTTTTTTGAAAAATGTCAAAAAAACAAAATTTTGAAATTTTCAAAATTTCAAAAAAATTCATAACTTTTTTGTTTTTTGTTGTAGAAAAAAAGTGTCGAAAGGAAAAGTTGTTTGTTTATACTCAAAATTTAAGGAAAAAAATATATATTTTTTTTAAAAATGTCAAAAAAACAAAATTTTGAAATTTCCAAAATTTCAAAAAAATTCATAACTTTTTTGTTTTTTGTTGTAGAAAAAAGTGTCGAAAGGAAAAGTTGTTTGTTTATACTCAAAATTTAAGGAAAAAAAATATATATTTTTTTGAAACATGTCAAAAAAACAAAATTTTGAAATTTTCAAAATTTCAAAAAAATTCATAACTTTTTTGTTTTTTGTTGTAGAAAAAAGTGTCGAAAGGAAAAGTTGTTTGTTTATACTCAAAATTTAAGGAAAAAAAATAAAAAAATATTTTTTTTGAAACATGTCAAAAAAACAAAATTTTGAAATTTTCAAAATTTCAAAAAAATTCATAACTTTTTTGTTTTTTGTTGTAGAAAAAAGTGTCGAAAGGAAAAGTTGTTTGTTTATACTCAAAATTTAAGAAAAAAAAAAAAATATTTTTTTGAAACATGTCAAAAAAACAAAATTTTGAAATTTTCAAAATTTCAAAAAAATTCATAACTTTTTTGTTTTTTGTTGTAGAAAAAAGTGTCGAAAGGAAAAGTTGTTTGTTTATACTCAAAATTTAAGGAAAAAAATAAATATATTTTTTTGAAAAATGTCAAAAAAACAAAATTTTGAAATTTCCAAAATTTCAAAAAAATTCATAACTTTTTTGTTTTTTGTTGTAGAAAAAAGTGTCGAAAGGAAAAGTTGTTTGTTTATTCTCAAAATTTAAGGAAAAAAAAAAAAATATATATTTTTTTGAAAAATGTCAAAAAAACAAAATTTTGAAATTTTCAAAATTTCAAAAAAATTCATAACTTTTTTGTTTTTTGTTGTAGAAAAAAGTGTCGAAAGGAAAAGTTGTTTGTTTATTCTCAAAATTTAAGGAAAAAAAATATATATTTTTTTGAAACATGTCAAAAAAACAAAATTTTGAAATTTTCAAAATTTCAAAAAAATTCATAACTTTTTTGTTTTTTGTTGTAGAAAAAAGTGTCGAAAGGAAAAGTTGTTTGTTTATACTCAAAATTTAAGAAAAAAAAATAAAAAATATTTTTTTGAAAAATGTCAAAAAAACAAAATTTTGAAATTTTCAAAATTTCAAAAAAATTCATAACTTTTTTGTTTTTTGTTGTAAAAAAAAGTGTCGAAAGAAAAAGTTGTTTGTTTATTCTCAAAATTTAAGGAAAAAAATATATATTTTTTTGAAACATGTCAAAAAAACAAAATTTTGAAATTTTCAAAATTTCAAAAAATTCATAACTTTTTTTGTTTTTTGTTGTAGAAAAAAGTGTCGAAAGGAAAAGTTGTTTGTTTATTCTCAAAATTTAAGGAAAAAAATATATATATTTTTTTGAAACATGTCAAAAAAACAAAATTTTGAAATTTCCAAAATTTCAAAAAAATTCATAACTTTTTTGTTTTTTGTTGTAGAAAAAAGTGTCAAAAGGAAAAGTTGTTTGTTTATACTCAATATTTAAGGAAAATAAATATATATTTTTTTGAAAAATGTCAAAAAAACAAAATTTTGAAATTTCCAAAATTTCAAAAAAATTCATAACTTTTTTGTTTTTTGTTGTAGAAAAAAGTGTCGAAAGGAAAAGTTGTTTGTTTATTCTCAAAATTTAAGGAAAATAAATATATATTTTTTTGAAACATGTCAAAAAAACAAAATTTTGAAATTTTCAAAATTTAAAAAAAATTCATAACTTTTTTGTTTTTTGTTGTACAAAATAGTGTCGTAAGGAAAAGTTGTTTGTTTATACACAAAATTTAAGGAAAATAAATATATATTTTTTTGAAAAATGTCAAAAAAACAAAATTTTGAAATTTTCAAAATTTCAAAAAAATTCATAACTTTTTTGTTTTTTGTTGTACAAAAAAGTGTCGAAAGGAACAGTTGTTTGTTTATACTCAAAATTTAAGGAAAAAAATTAAAAATATATTTTTTTGAAAAATGTCAAAAAAACAAAATTTTGAAATTTCCAAAATTTCAAAAAAATTCATAACTTTTTTGTTTTTTGTTGTACAAAAAAGTGTCGAAAGGAACAGTTGTTTGTTTATACTCAAAATTTAAGGAAAAGAATAAAAAATATTTTTTTGAAAAATGTCAAAAAAACAAAATTTTGAAATTTCCAAAATTTCAAAAAAATTCATAACTTTTTTGTTTTTTGTTGTAGAAAAAAGTGTCGAAAGGAAATGTTGTTTGTTTATACTCAAAATTTAAGAAAAAAAAATAAAAAATATTTTTTTGAAAAATGTCAAAAAAACAAAATTTTGAAATTTTCAAAATTTCAAAAAAATTCATAACTTTTTTGTTTTTTGTTGTAAAAAAAAGTGTCGAAAGAAAAAGTTGTTTGTTTATACTCAAAATTTAAGAAAAAGAATAAAAAATATTTTTTTGAAAAATGTCAAAAAATAAAAATTTTGAACTTTTTAAAATTTCAAAAAAATTCATAACTTTTTTTGTTTTTTGTTGTAGAAAAAAGTGTAGAAATTAAATGTTGTTTGTTTATTCACAAAATTTAAGGAAAAAAATATATATTTTTTTGAAACATGTCAAAAAAACAAAATTTTGAAATTTCCAAAATTTCAAAAAAATTCATAACTTTTTTGTTTTTTGTTGTAGAAAAAAGTGTCGAAAGGAAAAGTTGTTTGTTTATACTCAAAATTTAAGGAAAAAAATATAAAAAATATTTTTTTGTAAAATGTCAAAAAATAAAAATTTTGAACTTTTTAAAATTTCAAAAAAATTCATAACTTTTTTGTTTTTTGTTGTAGAAAAAAGTGTCGAAAGGAAAATTTGTTTGTTTATTCTCAAAATTTAAGGAAAAAGATAAAAAATTTTTTTTTTGAAAAATGTCAAAAAAACAAAATTTTGAAATTTTCAAAATTTCAAAAAAATTCATAACTTTTTTGTTTTTTGTTGTACAAAAAAGTGTCGAAAGGAAAAGTTGTTTGTTTTAACTCAAAATTTAAGGAAAAAAATAAAATATTTTTTTGAAAAATGTCAAAAAAACAAAATTTTGAAATTTTCAAAATTTCAAAAAAATTCATAACTTTTTTTGTTTTTTGTTGTAGAAAAAAGTGTCGAAAGGAAAAGTTGTTTGTTTATTCTCAAAATTTAAGGAAAATAAAATATATATTTTTTTGAAAACATGTCAAAAAAACAAAATTTTGAAATTTTCAAAATTTCAAAAAAATTCATAACTTTTTTGTTTTTTGTTGTAGAAAAAAGTGTCGAAAGGAAAAGTTGTTTGTTTATACTCAAAATATAAGAAAAAAAATTAAAAAAAATATTTTTATTGAAAAATGTCAAAAAAACAAAATTTTGAAATTTTCAAAATTTCAAAAAAATTCATAACTTTTTTGTTTTTTGTTGTACAAAAAAGTGTCGAAAGGAAAAGTTGTTTGTTTATACTCAAAATTTAAGAAAAAGATTAAAAAATAATTTTTTTGAAACATGTCAAAAAAACAAAATTTTGAAAATTTCCAAAATTTCAAAAAAATTCATAACTTTTTTGTTTTTTGTTGTAGAAAAAAGTGTCGAAAGGAAATGTTGTTTGTTTATTCTCAAAATTTAAGGAAAAAAATATATATTTTTTTGAAACATGTCAAAAAAACAAAATTTTGAAATTTTTAAAATTTCAAAAAAATTCATAACTTTTTGGTTTTTTGTTGTAGAAAAAAGTGTCGAAAGGAAAAGTTGTTTGTTTTTACTCAAAATTTAAGAAAAAGAATAAAAAATATTTTTTTGAAAAATTTTTTAAAAAAAACAAAATTTTGAAATTTCCAAAATTTCAAAAAAATTCATAAGTTTTTTGTTTTTTGTTGTAGAAAAAAGTGTCGAAAGGAAAAGTTGTTTGTTTATTCTCAAAATTTAAGGAAAATAAATATATATTTTTTTGAAAAATGTCAAAAAAACAAAATTTTGAAATTTCCAAAATTTCAAAAAAATTCATAACTTTTTTGTTTTTTGTTGTAGAAAAAAGTGTCGAAAGGAAAAGTTGTTTGTTTATTCTCAAAATTTAAGGAAAATAAATATATATTTTTTTGAAAAATGTCAAAAAAACAAAATTTTGAAATTTCCAAAATTTCAAAAAAATTCATAACTTTTTTGTTTTTTGTTGTAGTAAAAGGTGTCGAAAGGAAAAGTTGTTTGTTTATTCTCAAAATTTAAGGAAAAAATAATATATATTTTTTTGAAACATGTCAAAAAAACAAAATTTTGAAATTTCCAAAATTTCAAAAAAATTCATAACTTTTTTGTTTTTTGTTGTAGAAAAAAGTGTCGAAAGGAAATGTTGTTTGTTTATACTCAAAATTTAAGAAAAATAAATAAAAAATATTTTTTTGAAAATTGTCAAAAAAACAAAATTTTGAAATTTCCAAAATTTCAAAAAAATTCATAACCTTTTTGTTTTTTGTTGTAGAAAAAAATGTCGAAAGGAAATGTTGCTTGTTTATTCTCAAAATTTAAGGAAAAAAAATATATATTTTTTTAAAACATGTCAAAAAAACAAAATTTTAAAATTTTCAAAATTTCAAAAAAATTCATAACTTTTTTGTTTTTTGTTGTAGAAAAAAGTGTAGAAATGAAAAGTTGTTTGTTTATTCTCAAAATTTAAGGAAAATAAATATATATTTTTTTGAATAATGTCAAAAAAACAAAATTTTGAAATTTCCAAAATTTCAAAAAAATTCATAACTTTTTTGTTTTTTGTTGTAGAAAAAAGTGTCGAAAGGAAAAGTTGTTTGTTTATACTCAAAATTTAAGGAAAAAGAATAAAAAAAATATTTTTTTGAAAAATGTCAAAAAAACAAAATTTTGAAATTTCCAAAATTTCAAAAAAATTCATAACTTTTTTTGTTTTTTGTTGTAGAAAAAAGTGTCGAAAGGAAAAGTTGTTTGTTTATTCTCAAAATTTAAGGAAAAAAATATATATTTTTTTGAAACATGTCAAAAAAACAAAATTTTGAAATTTTCAAAATTTCAAAAAAATTCATAACTTTTTTGTTTTTTTGTTGTAGAAAAAAGTGTCGAAAGGAAAAGTTGTTTGTTTATACTCAAAATTTAAGGAAAAAGAATAAAAAATATTTTTTTGAAACATGTCAAAAAAACAAAATTTTGAAATTTTCAAAATTTCAAAAAAAATCATAACTTTTTTGTTTTTTGTTGTAGAAAAAAGTGTCGAAAGGAAAAGTTGTTTGTTTATACTCAAAATTTAAGGAAAAAATAATATATATTTTTTTGAAACATGTCAAAAAAACAAAATTTTGAAATTTCCAAAATTTCAAAAAAATTCATAACTTTTTTGTTTTTTGTTGTAGAAAAAAGTGTCGAAAGGAAAAGTTGTTTGTTTATTCTCAAAATTTAAGGAAAAATAAATATATATTTTTTTGAAAAATGTCAAAAAAACAAAATTTTGAAATTTCCAAAATTTCAAAAAAATTCATAACTTTTTTGTTTTTTGTTGTACAAAAAAGTGTCGAAAGGAAAAGTTGTTTGTTTATACTCAAAATTTAAGGAAAAAAATAAAAAATATTTTTTTGAAAAATGTCAAAAAAACAAAATTTTGAAATTTTCAAAATTTCAAAAAAATTCATAACTTTTTTGTTTTTTGTTATAGAAAAAAGTGTCGAAAGGAAATGTTGTTTGTTTATTCTCAAAATTTAAGGAAAAAAATATATATTTTTTTGAAACATGTCAAAAAAACAAAATTTTGAAATTTTCAAAATTTCAAAAAAATTCATAACTTTTTTGTTTTTTGTTGTAGAAAAAAGTGTCGAAAGGAAAAGTTGTTTGTTTATTCTCAAAATTTAAGAAAAAAATAAAAATATATTTTTTTGAAAAATGTCAAAAAAACAAAATTTTGAAATTTCCAAAATTTCAAAAAAATTCATAACTTTTTTGTTT
>JAVJHS010000563.1:0-22000 GCA_032873175.1 Leptopilina drosophilae | reverse complement strand
TTAATTCTCTTTGTTATCATAATGTTCAATATTTAAAGTGCTGTTAGAAAAAAGCGTTTGAATTTTATAACATAAAAATTTAACAAAAAACAATTTATTTTTTAAAAAGTGACATGTATTTCGCGTTGTATTTTAATCAGTTTGAAAGTTCAACGTACTCTATAAAAAAAGAAAATATTTGTTTCATTTAAAAAGAAAGTTATAGTTGCGGTTATGTATTGTAAAATTCTAACGTTTTTTAACAGTACTTTGAATATTGAACATGATTATAATGAAGAGAAAAAATAGTTTGTATATTTCAGACATAAAATTTCTAAAAAAATGTATGTTTTAAGAATAAGAAAAGTATTTCACGTTGAAGATTTCAACGTACTCTTTATAAAAGAAGAAGAAGAAATATGTCTGTTGATTTAAAACGTAGATATTAAATTTGCTGAAAGTTTTGTTTTAAAAACAATTTTTTTAAGTTTTCTTTAATTCTCTTTATTATCATAATGTTCAATATTTAAAGTGCTGTTAGAAAAAGTGCGTTTGAATTTTATAACATAAAAAATTAATAAAAAAACAATTTATTTTTTAAGAAGTGACATGTATTTCGCGTTGTATTTTATTCAGTATGAAATTTCAACGTACTTTCTATAATAAGAAAAATATTTGTTTCATTTAAAAAGAAAGTTATGGTTATAGTTATGTATTGTAAAATTCTGACGTTTTTTAACAGTACTTTGAATATTGAACATGATGATAATGAAGAGAAAAAATAGTTTGTATATTTCAGACATAAAAATTTCTAAAAAAAATGTATGTTTTAAGAATAAGAAAAGTATTTCACGTTGAAGATTTCAACGTACTCTTTATAAATGAAGAAGAAGAAATATGTCTGTTGATTTAAAACGTAGATATTAAATTTGCTGAAAGTTTTGTTTTAAAAACAATTTTTTTAAGTTTTCTTTAATTCTCTTTGTTATCATAATGTTCAATATTTAAAGTGCTGTTAGAAAAAAGCGTTTGAATTTTATAACATAAAAATTTAACAAAAAACAATTTATTTTTTAAAAAGTGACATGTATTTCGCGTTGTATTTTAATCAGTTTGAAAGTTCAACGTACTCTATAAAAAAAGAAAATATTTGTTTCATTTAAAAAGAAAGTTATAGTTGCGGTTATGTATTGTAAAATTCTAACGTTTTTTAACAGTACTTTGAATATTGAACATGATTATAATGAAGAGAAAAAATAGTTTGTATATTTCAGACATAAAATTTCTAAAAGAAATGTATTTTTTAAGAATAAGAAAAGTATTTCACGTTGAAGATTTCAACGTACTCTTTATAAAAGAAGAAGAAGAAATATGTCTGTTGATTTAAAACGTAGATATTAAATTTGCTGAAAGTTTTGTTTTAAAAACAATTTTTTTAAGTTTTCTTTAATTCTCTTTGTTATCATAATGTTCAATATTTAAAGTGCTGTTAGAAAAAGTGCGTTTGAATTTTATAACATAAAAAATTAATAAAAAAACAATTTATTTTTTAAGAAGTGACATGTATTTCGCGTTGTATTTTATTCAGTTTGAAATTTCAACGTACTTTCTATAATAAGAAAAATATTTGTTTCATTTATAAAGAAAGTTATGGTTATAGTTATGTATTGTAAAATTCTGACGTTTTTTAACAGTACTTTGAATATTGAACATGATGATAATGAAGAGAAAAAATAGTTTGTATATTTCAGACATAAAATTTCTAAAAAAAATGTATGTTTTAAGAATAAGAAAAGTATTTCACGTTGAAGATTTCAACGTACTCTTTATAAATGAAGAAGAAGAAATATGTCTGTTGATTTAAAACGTAGATATTAAATTTGCTGAAAGTTTTGTTTTAAAAACAATTTTTTTAAGTTTTCTTTAATTCTCTTTGTTATCATAATGTTCAATATTTAAAGTGCTGTTAGAAAAAAGCGTTTGAATTTTATAACATAAAAATTTAACAAAAAACAATTTATTTTTTAAAAAGTGACATGTATTTCGCGTTGTATTTTAATCAGTTTGAAAGTTCAACGTACTCTATAAAAAAAGAAAATATTTGTTTCATTTAAAAAGAAAGTTATAGTTGCGGTTATGTATTGTAAAATTCTAACGTTTTTTAACAGTACTTTGAATATTGAACATGATTATAATGAAGAGAAAAAATAGTTTGTATATTTCAGACATAAAATTTCTAAAAGAAATGTATTTTTTAAGAATAAGAAAAGTATTTCACGTTGAAGATTTCAACGTACTCTTTATAAAAGAAGAAGAAGAAATATGTCTGTTGATTTAAAACGTAGATATTAAATTTGCTGAAAGTTTTGTTTTAAAAACAATTTTTTTAAGTTTTCTTTAATTCTCTTTGTTATCATAATGTTCAATATTTAAAGTGCTGTTAGAAAAAGTGCGTTTGAATTTTATAACATAAAAAATTAATAAAAAAACAATTTATTTTTTAAGAAGTGACATGTATTTCGCGTTGTATTTTATTCAGTTTGAAATTTCAACGTACTTTCTATAATAAGAAAAATATTTGTTTCATTTATAAAGAAAGTTATGGTTATAGTTATGTATTGTAAAATTCTGACGTTTTTTAACAGTACTTTGAATATTGAACATGATGATAATGAAGAGAAAAAATAGTTTGTATATTTCAGACATAAAATTTCTAAAAGAAATGTATTTTTTAAGAATAAGAAAAGTATTTCACGTTGAAGATTTCAACGTACTCTTTATAAAAGAAGAAGAAGAAATATGTCTGTTGATTTAAAACGTAGATATTAAATTTGCTGAAAGTTTTGTTTTAAAAACAATTTTTTTAAGTTTTCTTTAATTCTCTTTATTATCATAATGTTCAATATTTAAAGTGCTGTTAGAAAAAGTGCGTTTGAATTTTATAACATAAAAAATTAATAAAAAAACAATTTATTTTTTAAAAAGTGACATGTATTTCGCGTTGTATTTTAATCAGTTTGAAAGTTCAACGTACTCTATAAAAAAGGAAAATATTTGTTTCATTTAAAAAGAAAGTTATAGTTGTGGTTATGTATTGTAAATTTCTAACGTTTTTTAACAGTACTTTGAATATTGAACATGATGATAATGAAGAGAAAAAATAGTTTGTATATTTCAGACATAAAATTTCTAAAAGAAATGTATTTTTTAAGAATAAGAAAAGTATCTCACGTTAAAGATTTCAACGTTCTCTTTATAAAAGAAGAAGAAGAAATATGTCAGTTGATTTAAAACGTAGATATTAAATTTGCTGAAAGTTTTTTTTAAAAACAATTTTTTTAAGTTTTCTTTAATTCTCTTTATTATCATCATGTTCAATATTTAAAGTCCTGTTAGAAAAAAGCGTTTGAATTTTATAACATAAAAATTTAACAAAAAACAATTTATTTTTTAAAAAGTGACATGTATTTCGCGTTGTATTTTATTCAGTTTGAAATTTCAACGTACTTTCTATAATAAGAAAAATATTTGTTTCATTTAAGAAGAAAGTTATGGTTATAGTTATGTATTGTAAAATTCTGACGTTTTTTAACAGTACTTTGAATATTGAACATGATGATAATGAAGAGAAAAAATAGTTTGTATATTTCAGACATAAAATTTCTAAAAAAAATGTATGTTTTAAGAATAAGAAAAGTATTTCACGTTGAAGATTTCAACGTACTCTTTATAAATGAAGAAGAAGAAATATGTCTGTTGATTTAAAACGTAGATATTAAATTTGCTGAAAGTTTTGTTTTAAAAACAATTTTTTTATGTTTTCTTTAATTCTCTTTGTTATCATAATGTTCAATATTTAAAGTGCTGCTAGAAAAAAGCGTTTGAATTTTATAACATAAAAATTTAACAAAAAACAATTTATTTTTTAAAAAGTGACATGTATTTCGCGTTGTATTTTAATCAGTTTGAAAGTTCAACGTACTCTATAAAAAAGGAAAATATTTGTTTCATTTAAAAAGAAAGTTATAGTTATAGTTATGTATTGTAAATTTCTAACGTTTTTTAACAGTACTTTGAATATTGAACATGATGATAATGAAGAGAAAAAATAGTTTGTATATTTCAGACATAAAATTTCTAAAAGAAATGTATTTTTTAAGAATAAGAAAAGTATCTCACGTTAAAGATTTCAACGTTCTCTTTATAAAAGAAGAAGAAGAAATATGTCAGTTGATTTAAAACGTAGATATTAAATTTGCTGAAAGTTTTGTTTTAAAAACAATTTTTTTAAGTTTTCTTTAATTCTCTTTATTATCATCATGTTCAATATTTAAAGTCCTGTTAGAAAAAAGCGTTTGAATTTTATAACATAAAAATTTAACAAAAAACAATTTACTTTTTAAAAAGTGACATGTATTTCGCGTTGTATTTTAATCAGTTTGAAAGTTCAACGTACTCTATAAAAAAGGAAAATATTTGTTTCATTTAAAAAGAAAGTTATAGTTGCGGTTATGTATTGTAAATTTCTAACGTTTTTTAACAGTACTTTGAATATTGAACATGATTATAATGAAGAGAAAAAATAGTTTGTATATTTCAGACATAAAATTTCTAAAAGAAATGTATTTTTTAAGAATAAGAAAAGTATTTCACGTTGAAGATTTCAACGTACTCTTTATAAAAGAAGAAGAAGAAATATGTCTGTTGATTTAAAACGTAGATATTAAATTTGCTGAAAGTTTTGTTTTAAAAACAATTTTTTTAAGTTTTCTTTAATTCTCTTTATTATCATAATGTTCAATATTTAAAGTCCTGTTAGAAAAAGTGCGTTTGAATTTTATAACATAAAAAATTAATAAAAAAACAATTTATTTTTTAAGAAGTGACATGTATTTCCCGTTGTATTTTAATCAGTTTGAAAGTTCAACGTACTCTATAAAAAAGGAAAATATTTGTTTCATTTAAAAAGAAAGATATAGTTGTGGTTATGTATTGTAAATTTCTAACGTTTTTTAACAGTACTTTGAATATTGAACATGATTATAATGAAGAGAAAAAATAGTTTGTATATTTCAGACATAAAATTTCTAAAAGAAATGTATTTTTTAAGAATAAGAAAAGTATCTCACGTTAAAGATTTCAACGTTCTCTTTATAAAAGAAGAAGAAGAAATATGTCAGTTGATTTAAAACGTAGATATTAAATTTGCTGAAAGTTTTGTTTTAAAAACAATTTTTTTAAGTTTTCTTTAATTCTCTTTGTTATCATAATGTTCAATATTTAAAGTGCTGTTAGAAAAAGTGCGTTTGAATTTTATAACATAAAAAATTAATAAAAAAACAATTTATTTTTTAAGAAGTGACATGTATTTCGCGTTGTATTTTATTCAGTTTGAAATTTCAACGTACTTTCTATAATAAGAAAAATATTTGTTTCATTTAAAAAGAAAGTTATGGTTATAGTTATGTATTGTAAAATTCTGACGTTTTTTAACAGTACTTTGAATATTGAACATGATGATAATGAAGAGAAAAAATAGTTTGTATATTTCAGACATAAAATTTCTAAAAAAATGTATGTTTTAAGAATAAGAAAAGTATTTCACGTTGAAGATTTCAACGTACTCTTTATAAAAGAAGAAGAAGAAATATGTCTGTTGATTTAAAACGTAGATATTGAATTTGCTGAAAGTTTTGTTTTAAAAACAATTTTTTTAAGTTTTCTTTAATTCTCTTTATTATCATAATGTTCAATATTTAAAGTGCTGTTAGAAAAAGTGCGTTTGAATTTTATAACATAAAAAATTAATAAAAAAACAATTTATTTTTTAAAAAGTGACATGTATTTCGCGTTGTATTTTAATCAGTTTGAAAGTTCAACGTACTCTATAAAAAAGGAAAATATTTGTTTCATTTAAAAAGAAAGTTATAGTTGTGGTTATGTATTGTAAATTTCTAACGTTTTTTAACAGTACTTTGAATATTGAACATGATGATAATGAAGAGAAAAAATAGTTTGTATATTTCAGACATAAAATTTCTAAAAGAAATGTATTTTTTAAGAATAAGAAAAGTATCTCACGTTAAAGATTTCAACGTTCTCTTTATAAAAGAAGAAGAAGAAATATGTCAGTTGATTTAAAACGTAGATATTAAATTTGCTGAAAGTTTTTTTTTAAAAACAATTTTTTTAAGTTTTCTTTAATTCTCTTTATCATCATCATGTTTAATATTTAAAGTCCTGTTAGAAAAAAGCGTTTGAATTTTATAACATAAAAATTTAACAAAAAACAATTTATTTTTTAAAAAGTGACATGTATTTCGCGTTGTATTTTATTCAGTTTGAAATTTCAACGTACTTTCTATAATAAGAAAAATATTTGTTTCATTTAAGAAGAAAGTTATGGTTATAGTTATGTATTGTAAAATTCTGACGTTTTTTAACAGTACTTTGAATATTGAACATGATGATAATGAAGAGAAAAAATAGTTTGTATATTTCAGACATAAAATTTCTAAAAAAAATGTATGTTTTAAGAATAAGAAAAGTATTTCACGTTAAAGATTTCAACGTACTCTTTATAAATGAAGAAGAAGAAATATGTCTGTTGATTTAAAACGTAGATATTAAATTTGCTGAAAGTTTTGTTTTAAAAACAATTTTTTTAAGTTTTCTTTAATTCTCTTTGTTATCATAATGTTCAATATTTAAAGTGCTGTTAGAAAAAAGCGTTTGAATTTTATAACATAAAAATTTAACAAAAAACAATTTATTTTTTAAAAAGTGACATGTATTTCGCGTTGTATTTTAATCAGTTTGAAAGTTCAACGTACTCTATAAAAAAGGAAAATATTTGTTTCATTTCAAAAGAAAGTTATAGTTATAGTTATGTATTGTAAATTTCTAACGTTTTTTAACAGTACTTTGAATATTGAAGATGATGATAATGAAGAGAAAAAATAGTTTGTATATTTCAGACATAAAATTTCTAAAAGAAATGTATTTTTTAAGAATAAGAAAAGTATCTCACGTTAAAGATTTCAACGTACTCTTTATAAAAGAAGAAGAAGAAATATGTCTGTTGATTTAAAACGTAGATATTAAATTTGCTTAAAGTTTTGTTTTAAAAACAATTTTTTTAAGTTTTCTTTAATTCTCTTTATTATCATCATGTTCAATATTTAAAGTCCTGTTAGAAAAAAGCGTTTGAATTTTATAACATAAAAATTTAACAAAAAACAATTTACTTTTTAAAAAGTGACATGTATTTCGCGTTGTATTTTAATCAGTTTGAAAGTTCAACGTACTCTATAAAAAAGGAAAATATTTGTTTCATTTAAAAAGAAAGTTATAGTTGCGGTTATGTATTGTAAATTTCTAACGTTTTTTAACAGTACTTTGAATATTGAACATGATTATAATGAAGAGAAAAAATAGTTTGTATATTTCAGACATAAAATTTCTAAAAGAAATGTATTTTTTAAGAATAAGAAAAGTATCTCACGTTAAAGATTTCAACGTTCTCTTTATAAAAGAAGAAGAAGAAATATGTCAGTTGATTTAAAACGTAGATATTAAATTTGCTGAAAGTTTTGTTTTAAAAACAATTTTTTTAAGTTTTCTTTAATTCTCTTTGTTATCATAATGTTCAATATTTAAAGTGCTGTTAGAAAAAGTGCGTTTGAATTTTATAACATAAAAAATTAATAAAAAAACAATTTATTTTTTAAGAAGTGACATGTATTTCGCGTTGTATTTTATTCAGTTTGAAATTTCAACGTACTTTCTATAATAAGAAAAATATTTGTTTCATTTATAAAGAAAGTTATGGTTATAGTTATGTATTGTAAAATTCTGACGTTTTTTAACAGTACTTTGAATATTGAACATGATGATAATGAAGAGAAAAAATAGTTTGTATATTTCAGACATAAAATTTCTAAAAAAATGTATGTTTTAAGAATAAGAAAAGTATTTCACGTTGAAGATTTCAACGTACTCTTTATAAAAGAAGAAGAAGAAATATGTCTGTTGATTTAAAACGTAGATATTAAATTTGCTGAAAGTTTTGTTTTAAAAACAATTTTTTTAAGTTTTCTTTAATTCTCTTTATTATCATCATGTTCAATATTTAAAGTCCTGTTAGAAAAAAGCGTTTGAATTTTATAACATAAAAATTTAACAAAAAACAATTTATTTTTTAAAAAGTGACATGTATTTCGCGTTGTATTTTATTCAGTTTGAAATTTCAACGTACTTTCTATAATAAGAAAAATATTTGTTTCATTTAAGAAGAAAGTTATGGTTATAGTTATGTATTGTAAAATTCTGACGTTTTTTAACAGTACTTTGAATATTGAACATGATGATAATGAAGAGAAAAAATAGTTTGTATATTTCAGACATAAAATTTCTAAAAAAAATGTATGTTTTAAGAATAAGAAAAGTATTTCACGTTGAAGATTTCAACGTACTCTTTATAAATGAAGAAGAAGAAATATGTCTGTTGATTTAAAACGTAGATATTAAATTTGCTGAAAGTTTTGTTTTAAAAACAATTTTTTTATGTTTTCTTTAATTCTCTTTGTTATCATAATGTTCAATATTTAAAGTGCTGTTAGAAAAAAGCGTTTGAATTTTATAACATAAAAATTTAACAAAAAACAATTTATTTTTTAAAAAGTGACATGTATTTCGCGTTGTATTTTAATCAGTTTGAAAGTTCAACGTACTCTATAAAAAAGGAAAATATTTGTTTCATTTAAAAAGAAAGTTATAGTTGTGGTTATGTATTGTAAATTTCTAACGTTTTTTAACAGTACTTTGAATATTGAACATGATGATAATGAAGAGAAAAAATAGTTTGTATATTTCAGACATAAAATTTCTAAAAGAAATGTATTTTTTAAGAATAAGAAAAGTATCTCACGTTAAAGATTTCAACGTTCTCTTTATAAAAGAAGAAGAAGAAATATGTCAGTTGATTTAAAACGTAGATATTAAATTTGCTGAAAGTTTTTTTTAAAAACAATTTTTTTAAGTTTTCTTTAATTCTCTTTATTATCATCATGTTCAATATTTAAAGTCCTGTTAGAAAAAAGCGTTTGAATTTTATAACATAAAAATTTAACAAAAAACAATTTATTTTTTAAAAAGTGACATGTATTTCGCGTTGTATTTTAATCAGTTTGAAAGTTCAACGTACTCTATAAAAAAGAAAAATATTTGTTTCATTTAAAAAGAAAGTTATAGTTATAGTTATGTATTGTAAATTTCTAACGTTTTTTAACAGTACTTTGAATATTGAACATGATTATAATGAAGAGAAAAAATAGTTTGTATATTTCAGACATAAAATTTCTAAAAGAAATGTATTTTTTAAGAATAAGAAAAGTATCTCACGTTAAAGATTTTAACGTTCTCTTTATAAAAGAAGAAGGAGAAATATGTCAGTTGATTTAAAACGTAGATATTAAATTTGCTGAAAGTTTTTTTTAAAAACAATTTTTTTAAGTTTTTTTTAAATCTCTTTATTATCATCATGTTCAATATTTAAAGTCCTGTTAGAAAAAAGCGTTTGAATTTTGTAACATAAAAATTTAACAAAAAACAATTTATTTTTTAAAAAGTGACATGTATTTCGCGTTGTATTTTAATCAGTTTGAAAGTTCAACGTACTCTATAAAAAAGGAAAATATTTGTTTCATCTAAAAAGAAAGTTATAGTTGTGGTTATGTATTGTAAATTTCTAACGTTTTTTAACAGTACTTTGAATATTGAACATGATTATAATGAAGAGAAAAAATAGTTTGTATATTTCAGACATAAAATTTCTAAAAGAAATGTATTTTTTAAGAATAAGAAAAGTATTTCACGTTGAAGATTTCAACGTACTCTTTATAAAAGAAGAAGAAGAAATATGTCTGTTGATTTAAAACGTAGATATTAAATTTGCTGAAAGTTTTGTTTTAAAAACAATTTTTTTAAGTTTTCTTTAATTCTCTTTATTATCATAATGTTCAATATTTAAAGTGCTGTTAGAAAAAGTGCGTTTGAATTTTATAACATAAAAAATTAATAAAAAAACAATTTATTTTTTAAGAAGTGACATGTATTTCGCGTTGTATTTTATTCAGTTTGAAATTTCAACGTACTTTCTATAATAAGAAAAATATTTGTTTCATTTAAAAAGAAAGTTATGGTTATAGTTATGTATTGTAAAATTCTGACGTTTTTTAACAGTACTTTGAATATTGAACATGATGATAATGAAGAGAAAAAATAGTTTGTATATTTCAGACATAAAATTTCTAAAAAAATGTATGTTTTAAGAATAAGAAAAGTATTTCACGTTGAAGATTTCAACGTACTCTTTATAAATGAAGAAGAAGAAATATGTCTGTTGATTTAAAACGTAGATATTAAATTTGCTGAAAGTTTTGTTTTAAAAACAATTTTTTTAAGTTTTCTTTAATTCTCTTTATTATCATCATGTTCAATATTTAAAGTCCTGTTAGAAAAAAGCGTTTGAATTTTATAACATAAAAATTTAACAAAAAACAATTTATTTTTTAAAAAGTGACATGTATTTCGCGTTGTATTTTAATCAGTTTGAAAGTTCAACGTACTCTATAAAAAAGGAAAATATTTGTTTCATTTAAAAAGAAAGATATAGTTGTGGTTATGTATTGTAAATTTCTAACGTTTTTTAACAGTACTTTGAATATTGAACATGATTATAATGAAGAGAAAAAATAGTTTGTATATTTCAGACATAAAATTTCTAAAAGAAATGTATTTTTTAAGAATAAGAAAAGTATTTCACGTTGAAGATTTCAACGTACTCTTTATAAAAGAAGAAGAAGAAATATGTCTGTTGATTTAAAACGTAGATATTAAATTTGCTGAAAGTTTTGTTTTAAAAACAATTTTTTTAAGTTTTCTTTAATTCTCTTTATTATCATAATGTTCAATATTTAAAGTGCTGTTAGAAAAAGTGGGTTTGAATTTTATAACATAAAAAATTAATAAAAAAACAATTTATTTTTTAAGAAGTGACATGTATTTCCCGTTGTATTTTAATCAGTTTGAAAGTTCAACGTACTCTATAAAAAAGGAAAATATTTGTTTCATTTAAAAAGAAAGATATAGTTGTGGTTATGTATTGTAAATTTCTAACGTTTTTTAACAGTACTTTGAATATTGAACATGATGATAATGAAGAGAAAAAATAGTTTGTATATTTCAGACATAAAATTTCTAAAAGAAATGTATTTTTTAAGAATAAGAAAAGTATCTCACGTTAAAGATTTCAACGTTCTCTTTATAAAAGAAGAAGGAGAAATATGTCAGTTGATTTAAAACGTAGATATTAAATTTGCTGAAAGTTTTTTTTAAAAACAATTTTTTTAAGTTTTCTTTAATTCTCTTTATTATCATCATGTTCAATATTTAAAGTCCTGTTAGAAAAAAGCGTTTGAATTTTATAACATAAAAATTTAACAAAAAACAATTTATTTTTTAAAAAGTGACATGTATTTCGCGTTGTATTTTATTCAGTTTGAAATTTCAACGTACTTTCTATAATAAGAAAAATATTTGTTTCATTTAAGAAGAAAGTTATGGTTATAGTTATGTATTGTAAAATTCTGACGTTTTTTAACAGTACTTTAAATATTGAACATGATGATAATGAAGAGAAAAAATAGTTTGTATATTTCAGACATAAAATTTCTAAAAAAAATGTATGTTTTAAGAATAAGAAAAGTATTTCACGTTGAAGATTTCAACGTACTCTTTATAAATGAAGAAGAAGAAATATGTCTGTTGATTTAAAACGTAGATATTAAATTTGCTGAAAGTTTTGTTTTAAAAACAATTTTTTTATGTTTTCTTTAATTCTCTTTGTTATCATAATGTTCAATATTTAAAGTGCTGCTAGAAAAAAGCGTTTGAATTTTATAACATAAAAAATTTAACAAAAAACAATTTATTTTTTAAAAAGTGACATGTATTTCGCGTTGTATTTTAATCAGTTTGAAAGTTCAACGTACTCTATAAAAAAGGAAAATATTTGTTTCATTTAAAAAGAAAGTTATAGTTATAGTTATGTATTGTAAATTTCTAACGTTTTTTAACAGTACTTTGAATATTGAACATGATGATAATGAAGAGAAAAAATAGTTTGTATATTTCAGACATAAAATTTCTAAAAGAAATGTATTTTTTAAGAATAAGAAAAGTATCTCACGTTAAAGATTTCAACGTTCTCTTTATAAAAGAAGAAGAAGAAATATGTCAGTTGATTTAAAACGTAGATATTAAATTTGCTGAAAGTTTTTTTTAAAAACAATTTTTTTAAGTTTTCTTTAATTCTCTTTATTATCATCATGTTCAATATTTAAAGTCCTGTTAGAAAAAAGCGTTTGAATTTTATAACATAAAAATTTAACAAAAAACAATTTACTTTTTAAAAAGTGACATGTATTTCGCGTTGTATTTTAATCAGTTTGAAAGTTCAACGTACTCTATAAAAAAGGAAAATATTTGTTTCATTTAAAAAGAAAGTTATAGTTGCGGTTATGTATTGTAAATTTCTAACGTTTTTTAACAGTACTTTGAATATTGAACATGATTATAATGAAGAGAAAAAATAGTTTGTATATTTCAGACATAAAATTTCTAAAAGAAATGTATTTTTTAAGAATAAGAAAAGTATTTCACGTTGAAGATTTCAACGTACTCTTTATAAAAGAAGAAGAAGAAATATGTCTGTTGATTTAAAACGTAGATATTAAATTTGCTGAAAGTTTTGTTTTAAAAACAATTTTTTTAAGTTTTCTTTAATTCTCTTTATTATCATAATGTTCAATATTTAAAGTGCTGTTAGAAAAAGTGGGTTTGAATTTTATAACATAAAAAATTAATAAAAAAACAATTTATTTTTTAAGAAGTGACATGTATTTCCCGTTGTATTTTAATCAGTTTGAAAGTTCAACGTACTCTATAAAAAAGGAAAATATTTGATTCATTTAAAAAGAAAGATATAGTTGTGGTTATGTATTGTAAATTTCTAACGTTTTTTAACAGTACTTTGAATATTGAACATGATGATAATGAAGAGAAAAAATAGTTTGTATATTTCAGATATAAAATTTCTAAAAGAAATGTATTTTTTAAGAATAAGAAAAGTATCTCACGTTAAAGATTTCAACGTTCTCTTTATAAAAGAAGAAGAAGAAATATGTCAGTTGATTTAAAACGTAGATATTAAATTTGCTGAAAATTTTGTTTTAAAAACAATTTTTTTAAGTTTTCTTTAATTCTCTTTGTTATCATAATGTTCAATATTTAAAGTGCTGTTAGAAAAAGTGCGTTTGAATTTTATAACATAAAAAATTAATAAAAAAACAATTTATTTTTTAAGAAGTGACATGTATTTCGCGTTGTATTTTATTCAGTTTGAAATTTCAACGTACTTTCTATAATAAGAAAAATATTTGTTTCATTTAAAAAGAAAGTTATGGTTATAGTTATGTATTGTAAAATTCTGACGTTTTTTAACAGTACTTTGAATATTGAACATGATTATAATGAAGAGAAAAAATAGTTTGTATATTTCAGACATAAAATTTCTAAAAGAAATGTATTTTTTAAGAATAAGAAAAGTATCTCACGTTAAAGATTTCAACGTACTCTTTATAAAAGAAGAAGAAGAAATATGTCTGTTGATTTAAAACGTAGATATTAAATTTGCTTAAAGTTTTGTTTTAAAAACAATTTTTTTAAGTTTTCTTTAATTCTCTTTATTATCATCATGTTCAATATTTAAAGTCCTGTTAGAAAAAAGCGTTTGAATTTTATAACATAAAAATTTAACAAAAAACAATTTACTTTTTAAAAAGTGACATGTATTTCGCGTTGTATTTTAATCAGTTTGAAAGTTCAACGTACTCTATAAAAAAGGAAAATATTTGTTTCATTTAAAAAGAAAGTTATAGTTGCGGTTATGTATTGTAAATTTCTAACGTTTTTTAACAGTACTTTGAATATTGAACATGATTATAATGAAGAGAAAAAATAGTTTGTATATTTCAGACATAAAATTTCTAAAAGAAATGTATTTTTTAAGAATAAGAAAAGTATTTCACGTTGAAGATTTCAACGTACTCTTTATAAATGAAGAAGAAGAAATATGTCTGTTGATTTAAAACGTAGATATTAAATTTGCTGAAAGTTTTGTTTTAAAAACAATTTTTTTAAGTTTTCTTTAATTCTCTTTGTTATCATAATGTTCAATATTTAAAGTGCTGTTAGAAAAAAGCGTTTGAATTTTATAACATAAAAATTTAACAAAAAACAATTTATTTTTTAAAAAGTGACATGTATTTCGCGTTGTATTTTAATCAGTTTGAAAGTTCAGCGTACTCTATAAAAAAGGAAAATATTTGTTTCATTTAAAAAGAAAGTTATAGTTGTGGTTATGTATTGTAAATTTCTAACGTTTTTTAACAGTACTTTGAATATTGAACATGATTATAATGAAGAGAAAAAATAGTTTGTATATTTCAGACATAAAATTTCTAAAAGAAATGTATGTTTTAAGAATAAGAAAAGTATTTCACGTTGAAGATTTCAACGTACTCTTTATAAATGAAGAAGAAGAAATATGTCTGTTGATTTAAAACGTAGATATTAAATTTGCTGAAAGTTTTGTTTTAAAAACAATTTTTTTAAGTTTTCTTTAATTCTCTTTGTTATCATAATGTTCAATATTTAAAGTGCTGTTAGAAAAAAGCGTTTGAATTTTATAACATAAAAATTTAACAAAAAACAATTTATTTTTTAAAAAGTGACATGTATTTCGCGTTGTATTTTAATCAGTTTGAAAGTTCAACGTACTTTCTATAATAAGAAAAATATTTGTTTCATTTAAGAAGAAAGTTATGGTTATAGTTATGTATTGTAAATTTCTAACGTTTTTTAACAGTACTTTGAATATTGAACATGATGATAATGAAGAGAAAAAATAGTTTGTATATTTCAGACATAAAATTTCTAAAAAAAATGTATGTTTTAAGAATAAGAAAAGTATTTCACGTTGAAGATTTCAACGTACTCTTTATAAATGAAGAAGAAGAAATATGTCTGTTGATTTAAAACGTAGATATTAAATTTGCTGAAAGTTTTGTTTTAAAAACAATTTTTTTAAGTTTTCTTTAATTCTCTTTGTTATCATAATGTTCAATATTTAAAGTGCTGTTAGAAAAAAGCGTTTGAATTTTATAACATAAAAATTTAACAAAAAACAATTTATTTTTTAAAAAGTGACATGTATTTCGCGTTGTATTTTAATCAGTTTGAAAGTTCAGCGTACTCTATAAAAAAGGAAAATATTTGTTTCATTTAAAAAGAAAGTTATAGTTGTGGTTATGTATTGTAAATTTCTAACGTTTTTTAACAGTACTTTGAATATTGAACATGATTATAATGAAGAGAAAAAATAGTTTGTATATTTCAGACATAAAATTTCTAAAAGAAATGTATTTTTTAAGAATAAGAAAAGTATCTCACGTTAAAGATTTTAACGTTCTCTTTATAAAAGAAGAAGATGAAATATGTCAGTTGATTTAAAACGTAGATATTAAATTTGCTGAAAGTTTTTTTTAAAAAAAAATTTTTTTAAGTTTTCTTTAATTCTCTTTATTATCATCATGTTCAATATTTAAAGTCCTGTTAGAAAAAAGCGTTTGAATTTTATAACATAAAAATTTAACAAAAAACAATTTATTTTTTAAAAAGTGACATGTATTTCGCGTTGTATTTTAATCAGTTTGAAAGTTCAACGTACTCTATAAAAAGGAAAATATTTGTTTCATTTAAAAAGAAAGTTATAGTTGCGGTTATGTATTGTAAATTTCTAACGTTTTTTAACAGTACTTTGAATATTGAACATGATTATAATGAAGAGAAAAAATAGTTTGTATATTTCAGACATAAAATTTCTAAAAGAAATGTATTTTTTAAGAATAAGAAAAGTATCTCACGTTAAAGATTTCAACGTTCTCTTTATAAAAGAAGAAGAAGAAATATGTTAGTTGATTTAAAACGTAGATATTAAATTTGCTAAAAGTTTTGTTTTAAAAACAATTTTTTTAAGTTTTCTTTAATTCTCTTTGTTATCATAATGTTCAATATTTAAAGTGCTGTTAGAAAAAAGCGTTTGAATTTTATAACATAAAAAATTAATAAAAAAACAATTTATTTTTTAAGAAGTGACATGTATTTCCCGTTGTATTTTAATCAGTTTGAAAGTTCAACGTACTCTATAAAAAAGGAAAATATTTGTTTCATTTAAAAAGAAAGATATAGTTGTGGTTATGTATTGTAAATTTCTAACGTTTTTTAACAGTACTTTGAATATTGAACATGATTATAATGAAGAGAAAAAATAGTTTGTATATTTTAGACATAAAATTTCTAAAAGAAATGTATTTTTTAAGAATAAGAAAAGTATCTCACGTTAAAGATTTCAACGTTCTCTTTATAAAAGAAGAAGAAGAAATATATCAGTTGATTTAAAACGTAGATATTAAATTTGCTGAAAGTTTTTTTTAAAAACAATTTTTTTAAGTTTTCTTTAATTCTCTTTATTATCATCATGTTCAATATTTAAAGTCCTGTTAGAAAAAAGCGTTTGAATTTTATAACATAAAAATTTAACAAAAAACAATTTATTTTTTAAAAAGTAACATGTATTTCGCGTTGTATTTTAATCAGTTTGAAAGTTCAACGTACTCTATAAAAAAGGAAAATATTTGTTTTATTTAAAAAGAAAGTTATAGTTGTGGTTATATATTGTAAATTTCTAACGTTTTTTAACAGTACTTTGAATATTGAACATGATTATAATGAAAAGAAAAAATTGTTTGTATATTTCAGACATAAAATTTCTAAAAGAAATGTATTTTTTAAGAATAAGAAAAGTATCTCACGTTAAAGTTTCAACGTTCTCTTTATAAAAGAAGAAGAAGAAATATGTCAGTTGATTTAAAACGTAGATGTTAAATTTGCTGAAAGTTTTTTTTAAAAACAATTTTTTTAAGTTTGCTTTAATTCTCTTTATTATCATCATGTTCAATATTTAAAGTCCTGTTAGAAAAAAGCGTTTGAATTTTATAACATAAAAATTTAACAAAAAACAATTTATTTTTTAAAAAGTGACATGTATTTCGCGTTGTATTTTAATCAGTTTGAAAGTTCAACGTACTATATAAAAATGGAAAATATTTGTTTCATTTAAAAAGAAAGTTATAGTTGCGGTTATGTATTGTAAAATTCTAACGTTTTTTAACAGTACTTTGAATATTGAACATGATTATAATGAAGAGAAAAAATAGTTTGTATATTTCAGACATAAAATTTCTAAAAGAAATGTATTTTTTAAGAATAAGAAAAGTATTTCACGTTGAAGATTTCAACGTACTCTTTATAAAAGAAGAAGAAGAAATATGTCTGTTGATTTAAAACGTAGATATTAAATTTGCTGAAAGTTTTGTTTTAAAAACAATTTTTTTAAGTTTTCTTTAATTCTCTTTATTATCATAATGTTCAATATTTAAAGTGCTGTTAGAAAAAGTGCGTTTGAATTTTATAACATAAAAAATTAATAAAAAAACAATTTATTTTTTAAGAAGTGACATGTATTTCGCGTTGTATTTTATTCAGTTTGAAATTTGAACGTACTTTCTATAATAAGAAAAATATTTGTTTCATTTAAAAAGAAAGTTATGGTTATAGTTATGTATTGTAAAATTCTGACGTTTTTTAACAGTACTTTGAATATTGAACATGATGATAATGAAGAGAAAAAATAGTTTGTATATTTCAGACATAAAATTTCTAAAAAAAATGTATGTTTTAAGAATAAGAAAAGTATTTCGCGTTGAAGATTTCAACGTACTCTTTATAAAAGAGGAAGAAGAAATATGTCTGTTGATTTAAAACGTAGATATTAAATTTGCTGAAAGTTTTGTTTTAAAAACAATTTTTTTAAGTTTTCTTTAATTCTCTTTGTTATCATAATGTTCAATATTTAAAGTGCTGTTAGAAAAAGTGCGTTTGAATTTCATAACATAAAAAATTAATAAAAAAACAATTTATTTTTTAAGAAGTGACATGTATTTCGCGTTGTATTTTATTCAGTTTGAAATTTCAACGTACTTTCTATAATAAGAAAAATATTTGTTTCATTTAAAAAGAAAGTTATGGTTATAGTTATGTATTGTAAAATTCTGACGTTTTTTAACAGTACTTTGAATATTGAACATGATTATAATGAAGAGAAAAAATAGTTTGTATTTTTCAGACATAAAATTTCTAAAAGAAATGTATTTTTTAAGAATAAGAAAAGTATCTCACGTTAAAGATTTCAACGTTCTCTTTATAAAAGAAGAAGAAGAAATATGTCAGTTGATTTAAAACGTAGATATTAAATTTGCTGAAAGTTTTTTTTAAAAACAATTTTTTTAAGTTTTCTTTAATTCTCTTTATTATCATCATGTTCAATATTTAAAGTCCTGTTAGAAAAAAGCGTTTGAATTTTATAACATAAAAATTTAACAAAAAACAATTTATTTTTTAAAAAGTGACATGTATTTCGCGTTGTATTTTAATCAGTTTGAAAGTTCAACGTACTCTATAAAAAAGGAAAATATTTGTTTCATTTAAAAAGAAAGTTATAGTTGTGGTTATGTATTGTAAATTTCTAACGTTTTTTAACAGTACTTTGAATATTGAACATGATTATAATGAAGAGAAAAAATAGTTTGTATATTTCAGACATAAAATTTCTAAAAGACATGTATTTTTTAAGAATAAGAAAAGTATTTCACGTTGAAGATTTCAACGTTCTCTTTTTAAAAGAAGAAGAAGAAATATTTCTGTTGATTTAAAACGTAGATATTAAATTTGCTGAAAGTTTTGTTTTAAAAACAATTTTTTTAAGTTTTCTTTAATTCTCTTTATTATCATCATGTTCAATATTTAAAGTCCTGTTAGAAAAAAGCGTTTGAATTTTATAACATAAAAATTTAACAAAAAACAATTTACTTTTTAAGAAGTGACATGTATTTCGCGTTGTATTTTATTCAGTTTGAAAGTTCAACGTACTCTATAAAAAAGGAAAATATTTGTTTCATTTAAAAAGAAAGTTATAGTTGCGGTTATGTATTGTAAAATTCTAACGTTTTTTAACAGTACTTTGAATATTGAACATGATTATAATGAAGAGAAAAAATAGTTTGTATATTTCAGACATAAAATTTCTAACAGAAATGTATTTTTTAAGAATAAGAAAAGTATTTCACGTTGAAGATTTCAACGTACTCTTTATAAAAGAAGAAGAAGAAATATGTCTGTTGATTTAAAACGTAGATATTAAATTTGCTGAAAGTTTTGTTTTAAAAACAATTTTTTTAAGTTTTCTTTAATTCTCTTTATTATTATAATGTTCAATATTTAAAGTGCTGTTAGAAAAAGTGCGTTTGAATTTTATAACATAAAAAATTAATAAAAAAACAATTTATTTTTTAAGAAGTGACATGTATATTGCGTTGTATTTTATTCAGTTTGAAATTTCAACGTACTTTCTATAATAAGAAAAATATTTGTTTCATTTAAAAAGAAAGTTATGGTTATAGTTATGTATTGTAAAATTCTGACGTTTTTTAACAGTACTTTGAATATTGAACATGATGATAATGAAGAGAAAAAATAGTTTGTAAATTTCAGACATAAAATTTCTAAAAAAAATGTATGTTTTAAGAATAAGAAAAGTATTTCACGTTGAAGATTTCAACGTACTCTATATAAATGAAGAAGAAGAAATATGTCTGTTGATTTAAAACGTAGATATTAAATTTGCTGAAAGTTTTGTTTTAAAAACAATTTTTTTAAGTTTTCTTTAATTCTCTTTGTTATCATAATGTTCACTATTTAAAGTGCTGTTAGAAAAAAGCGTTTGAATTTTATAACATAAAAATTTAACAAAAAACAATTTATTTTTTAAAAAGTGACATGTATTTCGCGTTGTATTTTAATCAGTTTGAAAGTTCAACGTACTCTATAAAAAAGGAAAATATTTGTTTCATTTAAAAAGAAAGTTATAGTTATAGTTATGTATTGTAAATTTCTAACGTTTTTTAACAGTACTTTGAATATTGAACATGATGATAATGAAGAGAAAAAATAGTTTGTATATTTCAGACATAAAATTTCTAAAAGAAATGTATTTTTTAAGAATAAGAAAAGTATCTCACGTTAAAGATTTCAACGTTCTCTTTATAAAAGAAGAAGAAGAAATATGTCAGTTGATTTAAAACGTAGATATTAAATTTGCTGAAAGTTTTTTTTAAAAACAATTTTTTTAAGTTTTCCTTAATTCTCTTTATTATCATCATGTTCAATATTTAATGTCCTGTTAGAAAAAAGCGTTTGAATTTTATAACATAAAAATTTAACAAAAAACAATTTATTTTTTAAAAAGTGACATGTATTTCGCGTTGTATTTTAATCAGTTTGAAAGTTCAACGTACTCTATAAAAAAGGAAAATATTTGTTTCATTTAAAAAGAAAGTTATAGTTGTGGTTATGTATTGTAAATTTCTAACGTTTTTTAACAGTACTTTGAATATTGAACATGATTATAATGAAGAGAAAAAATAGTTTGTATATTTCAGACATAAAATTTCTAAAAGAAATGTATTTTTTAAGAATAAGAAAAGTATCTCACGTTAAAGATTTCAACGTTCTCTTTATAAAAGAAGAAGAAGAAATATGTCAGTTGATTTAAAACGTAGATATTAAATTTGCTGAAAGTTTTTTTTAAAAACAATTTTTTTAAGTTTTCTTTAATTCTCTTTATTATCATCATGTTCAATATTTAAAGTCCTGTTAGAAAAAAGCGTTTGAATTTTATAACATAAAAATTTAACAAAAAACAATTTATTTTTTAAAAAGTGACATGTATTTCGCGTTGTATTTTAATCAGTTTGAAAGTTCAACGTACTCTATAAAAAAGGAAAATATTTGTTTCATTTAGAAAGAAAGTTATAGTTGTGGTTATGTATTGTAAATTTCTAACGTTTTTTAACAGTACTTTGAATATTGAACATGATTATAATGAAGAGAAAAAATAGTTTGTATTTTTCAGACATAAAATTTCTAAAAGAAATGTATTTTTTAAGAATAAGAAAAGTATCTCACGTTAAAGATTTCAACGTACTCTTTATAAAAGAAGAAGAAGAAATATGTCAGTTGATTTAAAACGTAGATATTAAATTTGCTGAAAGTTTTTTTTAAAAACAATTTTTTTAAGTTTTCTTTAATTCTCTTTATTATCATCATGTTCAATATTTAAAGTTTTTATTTTAAATAATATTAACTTGTAAGTAAATATTGTTTATAAGAAATTAAATTTTGCCCTATTTTATACAATTTTAAAAGTTCCCGCGCATTAATAGTAGTTGCTGGTAATGCCGCATGCAAGAGCGAAGATGAAGCATGGGTGGGGGTTAGCCATGGTAGGGATCACCGGTACTCCCGTGCAGTTCACGTTTCACAGAGTCATTCTTTCTTTCAGCTTCTTAGAGTTAAGATCGAGGTAAATATCTCATTCCAGCTATCTTCTTTCAAATTGGTTTTTTAAAAATTATTTTCAGGTTTCTTCTTTATTTCACATTAATCTGTCTTGTCGTTCTTCAAAACTTTTTATCACAAAATATATATTATTTTAGAATTAAGAAATTCCTGCGCATTTACTTCGCGAATAGAAAGTAGGTGAGGTAAGCTCTGGAGGAGGACTGCCGGTTCCAAGGTGCGGTTCTCGAGCTGACAAATCATTCTTTTCAAGTCTTTAGCAATGTAGGTAGCATAATTTTAGTACTCTCTTTCAGCATTTCATTTCTTTTTCATCAATTTATTTCTTTTTACTTCTTTCTGTATTAAGATGGTTTTCTTAGAA
>JAVJHS010000562.1:0-22000 GCA_032873175.1 Leptopilina drosophilae | reverse complement strand
ATTTTTTTTTGCAATTTTCAAAAAAAAAAAATTTTTTTAATTTTTTCCATAAAATATGCGCAAAAACAAACAACTTTTCTTTTGATCACTTTTTTGTACAACAAAAAACAAAAAAGTTATGAATTTTTTTGTCAAAAAAGTGCAAAAAATTGAGATTTATAGTGAGTGAAGCATTAGCAGAAACATGAAGAAACATTAAAAAAATATCAAAACTTTCGGTTTTATATTTTAGATGACAAATTTAGGTAAATATAAGAAATTATGAACAAAAAAGAACTCAAAATATCCAAAAATTTTGCTCTTTTTTAATTTTTTCCGTGAAATATGTTTTTTACATTCCAATCAACAATGAGAAAGTCTTGGATTTGTGCGATTTTGAGAAATTTCTAATTTTCATAAATCTTTACGTTTCATGACCCCCTGATTCCAAAAGAATGGTTTTTAGAAAAGTGTCTGTCTGTCAGTCTGTCTGTCTGTCTGTCTGTAGAAATTTTTGTCTCGACGATAACTCGAGTAAATTTTCAAGAATCGACTTGCAAATTGGGAGATTTCTTTAGTCCACTAAAATGAAGCCTGAGTTCGTTGGACAGCCCATTTCAACAAAAAACAACAAAAATACAACATTTTTAAATTTTCAAAATTTTTTATTTTTCACAATTTTTAAAAAATTATTTTTTTTTATTTTTTTACTTAAAATATGCGCAAAAACAAACAACTTTTCCTTTCAACACTTTTTTGTACAACAAAAACAAAAAAGTTATGATTTTTGAAAAATTTTCAAATTTTCAAAAAAAATTTTTTTTTTGCAATTTTCAAAAAAAAAATTTTTTTTAATTTTTTCCATAAAATATGCGCAAAAACAAACAACTTTTCTTTTGAACACTTTTTTGTACAACAAAAAACAAAAAAGTTATGAATTTTTTTGTCAAAAAAGTGCAAAAAATTGAGATTTATAGTAAGTGAAGCATTAGCAGAAACATGAAGAAACATTAAAAAAATATCAAAACTTTCGGTTTTATATTTTAGATGACAAATTTAGGTAAATATAAGAAATTATGAACAAAAAAGAACTCAAAATATCCAAAAATTTTGCTCTTTTTTAATTTTTTCCGTGAAATATGTTTTTTACATTCCAATCAACAATGAGAAAGTCTTGGATTTGTGCGATTTTGAGAAATTTCTAATTTTCATAAATCTTTACGTTTCATGACCCCCTGATTCCAAAAAAATGGTTTTTAGAAAAGTGTCTGTCTGTCAGTCTGTCTGTCTGTCTGTCTGTAGAAATTTTTGTCTCGACGATAACTCGAGTAAATTTTCAAGAATCGACTTGCAATTTGGGGGATTTCTTTAGTCCACTAAAATGAAGCCTGAGTTCGTTGGACAGCCCATTTCAACAAAAAACAACAAAAATACAACATTTTTAAATTTTCAAAATTTTTTATTTTTAACAATTTTCAAAAAATTATTTTTTTTTATTTTTTTACTTAAAATATGCGCAAAAACAAACAACTTTTCCTTTCAACACTTTTTTGTACAACAAAAAACAAAAAAGTTATGAATTTTTGAAAAATTTTCAAATTTCCAAAAAAAATTTTTTTTTGCAATTTTCAAAAAAAAAAAATTTTTTTAATTTTTTCCATAAAATATGCGCAAAAACAAACAACTTTTCTTTTGATCACTTTTTTGTACAACAAAAAACAAAAAAGTTATGAATTTTTTTGTCAAAAAAGTGCAAAAAATTGAGATTTATAGTGAGTGAAGCATTAGCAGAAACATGAAGAAACATTAAAAAAATATCAAAACTTTCGGTTTTATATTTTAGATGACAAATTTAGGTAAATATAAGAAATTATGAACAAAAAAGAACTCAAAATATCCAAACATTTTGCTCTTTTTAAATTTTTCCGTGAAATATGTTTTTTACATTCCAATCAACAATGAGAAAGTCTTGGATTTGTGCGATTTTGAGAAATTTCTAATTTTCATAAATCTTTACGT
Organism: Leptopilina drosophilae; assembly: GCA_032873175.1. Lineage (NCBI taxonomy): Eukaryota > Metazoa > Arthropoda > Insecta > Hymenoptera > Figitidae > Leptopilina > Leptopilina drosophilae. The sequence continues at coordinate 20,002 of JAVJHS010000562.1, read as the reverse complement.
TTCATGACCCCCTGATTCCAAAAGAATGGTTTTTAGAAAAGTGTCTGTCTGTCAGTCTGTCTGTCTGTCTGTCTGTAGAAATTTTTGTCTCGACGATAACTCGAGTAAATTTTCAAGAATCGACTTGCAATTTGGGGGATTTCTTTAGTCCACTAAAATGAAGCCTGAGTTCGTTGGACAGCCCATTTCAACAAAAAACAACAAAAATACAACATTTTTAAATTTTCAAAATTTTTTATTTTTTACAATTTTCAAAAAATTATTTTTTTTTATTTTTTTACTTAAAATATGCGCAAAAACAAACAACTTTTCCTTTCAACACTTTTTTGTACAACAAAAAACAAAAAAGTTATGAATTTTTGAAAAATTTTCAAATTTTCAAAAAAAATTTTTTTTTGCAATTTTCAAAAAAAAAAATTTTTTTAAATTTTTTCCATAAAATATGCGCAAAAACAAACAACTTTTCTTTTGAACACTTTTTTGTACAACAAAAAACAAAAAAGTTATGAATTTTTTTGTCAAAAAAGTGCAAAAAATTGAGATTTATAGTGAGTGAAGCATTAGCAGAAACATAAAGAAACATTAAAAAAATATCAAAACTTTCGGTTTTTTATTTTAGATGACAAATTTAGGTACATATAAGAAATTATGAACAAAAAAGAACTCAAAATATACAAAAATTTTGCTCTTTTTTAATTTTTTCCGTGAAATATGTTTTTTACATTCTCATCAAAAATGAGAAAGTCTTGGATTTGTGCGATTTTGAGAAATTTCTAATTTTCATAAATCTTTACGTTTCATGACCCCCTGATTCCAAAAAAATGGTTTTTAGAAAAGTGTCTGTCTGTCAGTCTGTCTGTCTGTCTGTCTGTCTGTAGAAATTTTTGTCTCGACGATAACTCGAGTAAATTTTCAAGAATCGACTTGCAATTTGGGGGATTTCTTTGGTCCACTAAAATGAAGCCTGAGTTCGTTGGACAGCCCATTTCAACAAAAAACAACAAAAATACAACATTTTTAAATTTTCAAAATTTTTTATTTTTTACAATTTTCAAAAAATTATTTTTTTTTATTTTTTTACTTAAAATATGCGCTAAAAACAAACAACTTTTCCTTTCATCACTTTTTTGTACAACAAAAAACAAAAAAGTTATGAATTTTTGAAAAATTTTCAAATTTTCAAAAAAAAATTTTTTTTGCAATTTTAAAAAAAAAAATTTTTTTAAATTTTTTCCATAAAATATGCGCAAAATCAAACAACTTTTCTTTTGAACACTTTTTTGTACAACAAAAAACAAAAAAGTTATGAATTTTTTTGTCAAAAAAGTGCAAAAAATTGAGATTTATAGTGAGTGAAGCATTAGCAGAAACATGAAGAAACATTAAAAAAATATCAAAACTTTCGGTTTTATATTTTAGATGACAAATTTAGGTAAACATAAGAAATTATGAACAAAAAAGAACTCAAAATATCCAAAAATTTTGCTCTTTTTTAATTTTTTCCGTGAAATATGTTTTTTACATTCTCATCAAAAATGAGAAAGTCTTGGATTTGTGCGATTTTGAGAAATTTCTAATTTTCATAAATCTTTACGTTTCATGACCCCCTGATTCCAAAAAAATGGTTTTTAGAAAAGTGTCTGTCTGTCAGTCTGTCTGTCTGTCTGTCTGTCTGTCTGTCTGTAGAAATTTTTGTCTCGACGATAACTCGAGTAAATTTTCAAGAATCGACTTGCAATTTGGGGGATTTCTTAAGTCCACTAAAATGAAGCCTGAGTTCGTTGGACAGCCCATTTCAACAAAAAACAACAAAAATACAACATTTTTAAATTTTCAAAATTTTTTATTTTTTACAATTTTCAAAAAATTATTTTTTTTTATTTTTTTACTTAAAATATGCGCAAAAACAAACAACTTTTCCTTTCAACACTTTTTTGTACAACAAAAAACAAAAAAGTTATGAATTTTTGAAAAATTTTCAAATTTCCAAAAAAAATTTTTTTTTGCAATTTTCAAAAAAAAAAATTTTTTTAATTTTTTCCATAAAATATGCGCAAAAACAAACAACTTTTCTTTTGAACACTTTTTTGTACAACAAAAAACAAAAAAGTTATGAATTTTTTTGTCAAAAAAGTGCAAAAAATTGAGATTTATAGTGAGTGAAGCATTAGCAGAAACATGAAGAAACATTAAAAAAATATCAAAACTTTCGGTTTTATATTTTAGATGACAAATTTAGGTAAATATAAGAAATTATGAACAAAAAAGAACTCAAAATATCCAAAAATTTTGCTCTTTTTTAATTTTTTCCGTGAAATATGTTTTTTACATTCCAATCAACAATGAGAAAGTCTTGGATTTGTGCGATTTTGAGAAATTTCTAATTTTCATAAATCTTTACGTTTCATGACCCCCTGATTCCAAAAAAATGGTTTTTAGAAAAGTGTCTGTCTGTCAGTCTGTCTGTCTGTCTGTCTGTAGAAATTTTTGTCTCGACGATAACTTGAGTAAATTTTCAACAATCGACTTGCAATTTGGGGGATTTCTATGGTCCACTAAAATGAAGCCTGAGTTCGTTGGACAGCCCATTTCAACAAAAAAACAACAAAAATACAACATTTTTAAATTTTCAAAATTTTTTATTTTTAACAATTTTCAAAAAATTATTTTTTTTTATTTTTTTACTTAAAACATGCGCAAAAACAAACAACTTTTCCTTTCAACACTTTTTTGTACAACAAAAAACAAAAAAGTTATGAATTTTTGAAAAATTTTCAAATTTCCAAAAAAAATTTTTTTTTGCAATTTTCAAAAAAAAAAATTTTTTTAATTTTTTCCATAAAATATGCGCAAAAACAAACAACTTTTCTTTTGAACACTTTTTTGTACAACAAAAAACAAAAAAGTTATGAATTTTTTTGTCAAAAAAGTGCAAAAAATTGAGATTTATAGTGAGTGAAGCATTAGCAGAAACATGAAGAAACATTAAAAAAATATCAAAACTTTCGGTTTTTTATTTTAGATGACAAATTTAGGTAAATATAAGAAATTATGAACAAAAAAGAACTCAAAATATCCAAAAATTTTGCTCTTTTTTAATTTTTTCCGTGAAATATGTTTTTTTACATTCTCATCAAAAATGAGAAAGTCTTGGATTTGTGCGATTTTGAGAAATTTCTAATTTTCATAAATCTTTACGTTTCATGACCCCCTGATTCCAAAAAAATGGTTTTTAGAAAAGTGTCTGTCTGTCAGTCTGTCTGTCTGTCTGTCTGTCTGTCTGTAGAAATTTTTGTCTCGACGATAACTCGAGTAAATTTTCAAGAATCGACTTGCAATTTGGGGGATTTCTTAAGTCCACTAAAATGAAGCCTGAGTTCGTTGGACAGCCCATTTCAACAAAAAACAACAAAAATACAACATTTTTAAATTTTCAAAATTTTTTATTTTTTACAATTTTCAAAAAATTATTTTTTTTTATTTTTTTACTTAAAATATGCGCAAAAACAAACAACTTTTCCTTTCAACACTTTTTTGTACAACAAAAAACAAAAAAGTTATGAATTTTTGAAAAATTTTCAAATTTTCAAAAAAAATTTTTTTTTGCAATTTTCAAAAAAAAATTTTTTTTAAATTTTTTCCATAAAATATGCGCAAAAACAAACAACTTTTCTTTTGAACACTTTTTTGTACAACAAAAAACAAAAAAGTTATGAATTTTTTTGTCAAAAAAGTGCAAAAAATTGAGATTTATAGTGAGTGAAGCATTAGCAGAAACATGAAGAAACAATAAAAAAATATCAAAACTTTCGGTTTTTTATTTTAGATGACAAATTTAGGTAAATAAAAGAAATTATGAACAAAAAAGAACTCAATATATCCAAAAATTTTGCTCTTTTTTAATTTTTTCCGTGAAATATGTTTTTTACATTCTCATCAAAAATGAGAAAGTCTTGGATTTGTGCGATTTTGAGAAATTTCTAATTTTCATAAATCTTTACGTTTCATGACCCCCTGATTCCAAAAAAATGGTTTTTAGAAAAGTGTCTGTCTGTCAGTCTGTCTGTCTGTCTGTATGTAGAAATTTTTGTCTCGACGATAACTCGAGTAAATTTTCAAGAATCGACTTGCAATTTGGGGGATTTCTTTAGTCCACTAAAATGAAGCCTGAGTTCGTTGGACAGCCCATTTCAACAAAAAACAACAAAAATACAACATTTTTAAATTTTCAAAATTTTTTATTTTTAACAATTTTCAAAAAATTATTTTTTTTTATTTTTTTACTTAAAATATGCGCAAAAACAAACAACTTTTCCTTTCAACACTTTTTTGTACAACAAAAAACAAAAAAGTTATGAATTTTTGAAAAATTTTCAAATTTCCAAAAAAAATTTTTTTTTGCAATTTTCAAAAAAAAAAAAATTTTTTTAATTTTTTCCATAAAATATGCGCAAAAACAAACAACTTTTCTTTTGAACACTTTTTTGTACAACAAAAAACAAAAAAGTTATGAATTTTTTTGTCAAAAAAGTGCAAAAAATTGAGATTTATAGTGAGTGAAGCATTAGCAGAAACATGAAGAAACATTAAAAAAATATCAAAACTTTCGGTTTTATATTTTAGATGACAAATTTAGGTAAATATAAGAAATTATGAACAAAAAAGAACTCAAAATATCCAAAAATTTTGCTCTTTTTTAATTTTTTCCGTGAAATATGTTTTTTACATTCCAATCAACAATGAGAAAGTCTTGGATTTGTGCGATTTTGAGAAATTTCTAATTTTCATAAATCTTTACGTTTCATGACCCCCTGATTCCAAAAAAATGGTTTTTAGAAAAGTGTCTGTCTGTCAGTCTGTCTGTCTGTCTGTCTGTAGAAATTTTTGTCTCGACGATAACTCGAGTAAATTTTCAAGAATCGACTTGCAAATTTGGGAGATTTCTTTAGTCCACTAAAATGAAGCCTGAGTTCGTTGGACAGCCCATTTCAACAAAAAACAACAAACATACAACATTTTTAAATTTTCAAAATTTTTTATTTTTCACAATTTTCAAAAAATTATTTTTTTTTATTTTTTTACTTAAAATATGCGCAAAAACAAACAACTTTTCCTTTCAACACTTTTTTGTACAACAAAAAACAAAAAAGTTATGAATTTTTGAAAAATTTTCAAATTTTCAAAAAAAATTTTTTTTTGCAATTTTCAAAAAAAAAATTTTTTTTAATTTTTTCCATAAAATATGCGCAAAAACAAACAACTTTTCTTTTGAACACTTTTTTGTACAACAAAAAACAAAAAAGTTATGAATTTTTTTGTCAAAAAAGTGCAAAAAATTGAGATTTATAGTGAGTGAAGCATTAGCAGAAACATGAAGAAACATTAAAAAAATATCAAAACTTTCGGTTTTATATTTTAGATGACAAATTTAGGTAAATATAAGAAATTATGAACAAAAAAGAACTCAAAATATCCAAAAATTTTGCTCTTTTTTAATTTTTTCCGTGAAATATGTTTTTTACATTCCAATCAACAATGAGAAAGTCTTGGATTTGTGCGATTTTGAGAAATTTCTAATTTTCATAAATCTTTACGTTTCATGACCCCCTGATTCCAAAAAAATGGTTTTTAGAAAAGTGTCTGTCTGTCAGTCTGTCTGTCTGTCAGTCTGTAGAAATTTTTGTCTCGACGATAACTCGAGTAAATTTTCAAGAATCGACTTGCAATTTGGGGGATTTCTTTAGTCCACTAAAATGAAGCCTGAGTTCGTTGGACAGCCCATTTCAACAAAAAACAACAAAAATACAACATTTTTAAATTTTCAAAATTTTTTATTTTTAACAATTTTCAAAAAATTATTTTTTTTTATTTTTTTACTTAAAATATGCGCAAAAACAAACAACTTTTCCTTTCAACACTTTTTTGTACAACAAAAAACAAAAAAGTTATGAATTTTTGAAAAATTTTCAAATTTTCAAAAAAAATTTTTTTTTGCAATTTTCAAAAAAAAAAAATTTTTTTAATTTTTTCCATAAAATATGCGCAAAAACAAACAACTTTTCTTTTGAACACTTTTTTGTACAACAAAAAACAAAAAAGTTATGAATTTTTTTGTCAAAAAAGTGCAAAAAATTGAGATTTATAGTGAGTGAAGCATTAGCAGAAACATGAAGAAACATTAAAAAAATATCAAAACTTTCGGTTTTATATTTTAGATGACAAATTTAGGTAAATATAAGAAATTATGAACAAAAAAGAACTCAAAATATCCAAAAATTTTGCTCTTTTTTAATTTTTTCCGTGAAATATGTTTTTTACATTCCAATCAACAATGAGAAAGTCTTGGATTTGTGCGATTTTGAGAAATTTCTAATTTTCATAAATCTTTACGTTTCATGACCCCCTGATTCCAAAAAAATGGTTTTTAGAAAAGTGTCTGTCTGTCAGTCTGTCTGTCTGTCTGTCTGTAGAAATTTTTGTCTCGACGATAACTCGAGTAAATTTTCAAGAATCGACTTGCAAATTGGGAGATTTCTTTAGTCCACTAAAATGAAGCCTGAGTTCGTTGGACAGCCCATTTCAACAAAAAACAACAAAAATACAACATTTTTAAATTTTCAAAATTTTTTATTTTTCACAATTTTCAAAAAATTATTTTTTTTTATTTTTTTACTTAAAATATGCGCAAAAACAAACAACTTTTCCTTTCAACACTTTTTTGTACAACAAAAAACAAAAAAGTTATGAATTTTTGAAAAATTTTCAAATTTTCAAAAAAAATTTTTTTTTGCAATTTTCAAAAAAAAAATTTTTTTAAATTTTTTCCATAAAATATGCGCAAAAACAAACAACTTTTCTTTTGAACACTTTTTTGTACAACAAAAAACAAAAAAGTTATGAATTTTTTTGTCAAAAAAGTGCAAAAAATTGAGATTTATAGTGAGTGAAGCATTAGCAGAAACATAAAGAAACATTAAAAAAATATCAAAACTTTCGGTTTTTTATTTTAGATGACAAATTTAGGTACATATAAGAAATTATGAACAAAAAAGAACTCAAAATATCCAAAAATTTTGCTCTTTTTTAATTTTTTCCGTGAAATATGTTTTTTACATTCTCATCAAAAATGAGAAAGTCTTGGATTTGTGCGATTTTGAGAAATTTCTAATTTTCATAAATCTTTACGTTTCATGACCCCCTGATTCCAAAAGAATAGTTTTTAGAAAAGTTTCTGTCTGTCAGTCTGTCTGTCTGTCTGTCTGTCTGTAGAAATTTTTGTCTCGACGATAACTCGAGTAAATTTTCAAGAATCGACTTGCAATTTGGGGGATTTCTTTGGTCCACTAAAATGAAGCCTGAGTTCGTTGGACAGCCCATTTCAACAAAAAACAACAAAAATACAACATTTTTAAATTTTCAAAATTTTTTATTTTTTACAATTTTCAAAAAATTATTTTTTTTTATTTTTTTACTTAAAATATGCGCTAAAACAAACAACTTTTCCTTTCAACACTTTTTTGTACAACAAAAAACAAAAAAGTTATGAATTTTTGAAAAATTTTCAAATTTTCAAAAAAAAATTTTTTTTGCAATTTTAAAAAAAAAAATTTTTTTAAATTTTTTCCATAAAATATGCGCAAAATCAAACAACTTTTCTTTTGAACACTTTTTTGTACAACAAAAAACAAAAAAGTTATGAATTTTTTTGTCAAAAAAGTGCAAAAAATTGAGATTTATAGTGCGTGAAGCATTAGCAGAAACATGAAGAAACATTAAAAAAATATCAAAACTTTCGGTTTTATATTTTAGATGACAAATTTTGGTAAACATAAGAAATTATGAACAAAAAAGAACTCAAAATATCCAAAAATTTTGCTCTTTTTTAATTTTTTCCGTGAAATATGTTTTTTACATTCTCATCAAAAATGAGAAAGTCTTGGATTTGTGCGATTTTGAGAAATTTCTAATTTTCATAAATCTTTACGTTTCATGACCCCCTGATTCCAAAAAAATGGTTTTTAGAAAAGTGTCTGTCTGTCAGTCTGTCTGTCTGTCTGTCTGTCTGTCTGTCTGTCTGTAGAAATTTTTGTCTCGACGATAACTCGAGTAAATTTTCAAGAATCGACTTGCAATTTGGGGGATTTCTTAAGTCCACTAAAATGAAGCCTGAGTTCGTTGGACAGCCCATTTCAACAAAAAACAACAAAAATACAACATTTTTAAATTTTCAAAATTTTTTATTTTTTACAATTTTCAAAAAATTATTTTTTTTTATTTTTTTACTTAAAATATGCGCAAAAACAAACAACTTTTCCTTTCAACACTTTTTTGTACAACAAAAAACAAAAAAGTTATGAATTTTTAAAAAATTTTCAAATTTCCAAAAAAAATTTTTTTTTGCAATTTTCAAAAAAAAAAAATTTTTTTAATTTTTTCCATAAAATATGCGCAAAAACAAACAACTTTTCTTTTGATCACTTTTTTGTACAACAAAAAACAAAAAAGTTATGAATTTTTTTGTCAAAAAAGTGCAAAAAATTGAGATTTATAGTGAGTGAAGCATTAGCAGAAACATGAAGAAACATTAAAAAAATATCAAAACTTTCGGTTTTATATTTTAGATGACAAATTTAGGTAAATATAAGAAATTATGAACAAAAAAGAACTCAAAATATCCAAAAATTTTGCTCTTTTTTAATTTTTTCCGTGAAATATGTTTTTTACATTCCAATCAACAATGAGAAAGTCTTGGATTTGTGCGATTTTGAGAAATTTCTAATTTTCATAAATCTTTACGTTTCATGACCCCCTGATTCCAAAAAAATGGTTTTTAGAAAAGTGTCTGTCTGTCAGTCTGTCTGTCTGTCTGTCTGTAGAAATTTTTGTCTCGACGATAACTCGAGTAAATTTTCAACAATCGACTTGCAATTTGGGGGATTTCTATAGTCCACTAAAATGAGGCCTGAGTTCGTTGGACAGCCCATTTCAACAAAAAAACAACAAAAATACAACATTTTTAAATTTTCAAAATTTTTTATTTTTAACAATTTTCAAAAAATTATTTTTTTTTATTTTTTTACTTAAAACATGCGCAAAAACAAACAACTTTTCCTTTCAACACTTTTTTGTACAACAAAAAACAAAAAAGTTATGAATTTTTGAAAAATTTTCAAATTTCCAAAAAAAATTTTTTTTTGCAATTTTCAAAAAAAAAAAATTTTTTTAATTTTTTCCATAAAATATGCGCAAAAACAAACAACTTTTCTTTTGATCACTTTTTTGTACAACAAAAAACAAAAAAGTTATGAATTTTTTTGTCAAAAAAGTGCAAAAAATTGAGATTTATAGTGAGTGAAGCATTAGCAGAAACATGAAGAAACATTAAAAAAATATCAAAACTTTCGGTTTTTTATTTTAGATGACAAATTTAGGTAAATATAAGAAATTATGAACAAAAAAGAACTCAAAATATCCAAAAATTTTGCTCTTTTTTAATTTTTTCCGTGAAATATGTTTTTTACATTCTCATCAAAAATGAGAAAGTCTTGGATTTGTGCGATTTTGAGAAATTTCTAATTTTCATAAATCATTACGTTTCATGACCCCCTGATTCCAAAAAAATGGTTTTTAGAAAAGTGTCTGTCTGTCAGTCTGTCTGTCTGTCAGTCTGTAGAAATTTTTGTCTCGACGATAACTCGAGTAAATTTTCAAGAATCGACTTGCAATTTGGGGGATTTCTTTAGTCCACTAAAATGAAGCCTGAGTTCGTTGGACAGCCCATTTCAACAAAAAACAACAAAAATACAACATTTTTAAATTTTCAAAATTTTTTATTTTTAACAATTTTCAAAAAATTATTTTTTTTTATTTTTTTACTTAAAATATGCGCAAAAACAAACAACTTTTCCTTTCAACACTTTTTTGTACAACAAAAAACAAAAAAGTTATGAATTTTTGAAAAATTTTCAAATTTTCAAAAAAAAATTTTTTTTGCAATTTTCAAAAAAAAAATTTTTTTTAATTTTTTCCATAAAATATGCGCAAAAACAAACAACTTTTCTTTTGAACACTTTTTTGTACAACAAAAAACAAAAAAGTTATGAATTTTTTTGTCAAAAAAGTGCAAAAAATTGAGATTTATAGTGAGTGAAGCATTAGCAGAAACATGAAGAAACATTAAAAAAATATCAAAACTTTCGGTTTTTTATTTTAGATGACAAATTTAGGTAAATATAAGAAATTATGAACAAAAAAGAACTCAAAATATCCAAAAATTTTGCTCTTTTTTATTTTTTTCCGGGAAATATGTTTTTTACATTCTCATCAAAAATGCGAAAGTCTTGGATTTGTGCGATTTTGAGAAATTTCTAATTTTCATAAATCTTTACGTTTCATGACCCCCTGATTCCAAAAAAATGGTTTTTAGAAAAGTGTCTGTCTGTCAGTCTGTCTGTCTGTCTGTCTGTCTGTAGAAATTTTTGTCTCGACGATAACTCGAGTAAATTTTCAAGAATCGACTTGCAATTTGGGGGATTTCTTTAGTCCACTAAAATGAAGCCTGAGTTCGTTGGACAGCCCATTTCAACAAAAAACAACAAAAATACAACATTTTTAAATTTTCAAAATTTTTTATTTTTAACAATTTTCAAAAAATTATTTTTTTTTATTTTTTTACTTAAAATATGCGCAAAAACAAACAACTTTTCCTTTCAACACTTTTTTGTACAACAAAAAACAAAAAAGTTATGAATTTTTGAAAAATTTTCAAATTTTCAAAAAAAATTTTTTTTTGCAATTTTCAAAAAAAAAAAATTTTTTTAAATTTTTCCATAAAATATGCGCAAAAACAAACAACTTTTCTTTTGAACACTTTTTTGTACAACAAAAAACAAAAAAGTTATGAATTTTTTTGTCAAAAAAGTGCAAAAAATTGAGATTTATAGTGAGTGAAGCATTAGCAGAAACATGAAGAAACATTAAAAAAATATCAAAACTTTCGGTTTTTTATTTTAGATGACAAATTTAGGTAAATATAAGAAATTATGAACAAAAAAGAACTCAAAATATCCAAAAATTTTGCTCTTTTTTAATTTTTTCCGTGAAATATGTTTTTTACATTCTCATCAAAAATGAGAAAGTCTTGGATTTGTGCGATTTTGAGAAATTTCTAATTTTCATAAATCTTTACGTTTCATGACCCCCTGATTCCAAAAAAATGGTTTTTAGAAAAGTGTCTGTCTGTCAGTCTGTCTGTCTGTCTGTCTGTAGAAATTTTTGTCTCGACGATAACTCGAGTAAATTTTCAAGAATCGACTTGCAATTTGGGGGATTTCTTTAGTCCACTAAAATGAAGCCTGAGTTCGTTGGACAGCCCATTTCAACAAAAAACAACAAAAATACAACATTTTTAAATTTTCAAAATTTTTTATTTTTTACAATTTTCAAAAAATTATTTTTTTTTATTTTTTTACTTAAAATATGCGCAAAAACAAACAACTTTTCCTTTCAACACTTTTTTGTACAACAAAAAACAAAAAAGTTATGAATTTTTGAAAAATTTTCAAATTTTCAAAAAAAATTTTTTTTTGCAATTTTCAAAAAAAAAAAATTTTTTAAATTTTTTCCATAAAATATGCGCAAAAACAAACAACTTTTCTTTTGAACACTTTTTTGTACAACAAAAAACAAAAAAGTTATGAATTTTTTTGTCAAAAAAGTGCAAAAAATTGAGATTTATAGTGAGTGAAGCATTAGCAGAAACATAAAGAAACATTAAAAAAATATCAAAACTTTCGGTTTTTTATTTTAGATGACAAATTTAGGTAAATATAAGAAATTATGAACAAAAAAGAACTCAAAATATCCAAAAATTTTGCTCTTTTTTAATTTTTTCCGTGAAATATGTTTTTTACATTCTCATCAAAAATGAGAAAGTCTTGGATTTGTGCGATTTTGAGAAATTTCTAATTTTCATAAATCTTTACGTTTCATGACCCCCTGATTCCAAAAAAATGGTTTTTAGAAAAGTGTCTGTCTGTCAGTCTGTCTGTCTGTCTGTCTGTAGAAATTTTTGTCTCGACGATAACTCGAGTAAATTTTCAAGAATCGACTTGCAATTTGGGGGATTTCTTTAGTCCACTAAAATGAAGCCTGAGTTCGTTGGACAGCCCATTTCAACAAAAAACAACAAAAATACAACATTTTTAAATTTTCAAAATTTTTTATTTTTTACAATTTTCAAAAAATTATTTTTTTTTATTTTTTTACTTAAAATATGCGCAAAAACAAACAACTTTTCCTTTCAACACTTTTTTGTACAACAAAAAACAAAAAAGTTATGAATTTTTGAAAAATTTTCAAATTTTCAAGAAAATTTTTTTTTTGCAATTTTCAAAAAAAAAATTTTTTTTTAATTTTTTCCATAAAATATGCGCAAAAACAAACAACTTTTCTTTTGAACACTTTTTTGTACAACAAAAAACAAAAAAGTTATGAATTTTTTTGTCAAAAAAGTGCAAAAAATTGAGATTTATAGTGAGTGAAGCATTAGCAGAAACATGAAGAAACATTAAAAAAATATCAAAACTTTCGGTTTTATATTTTAGATGACAAATTTAGGTAAATATAAGAAATTATGAACAAAAAAGAACTCAAAATATCCAAAAATTTTGCTCTTTTTTAATTTTTTCCGTGAAATATGTTTTTTACATTCTCATCAAAAATGAGAAAGTCTTGGATTTGTGCGATTTTGAGAAATTTCTAATTTTCATAAATCTTTACGTTTCATGACCCCCTGATTCCAAAAAAATGGTTTTTAGAAAAGTGTCTGTCTGTCAGTCTGTCTGTCTGTCTGTCTGTAGAAATTTTTGTCTCGACGATAACTCGAGTAAATTTTCAACAATCGACTTGCAATTTGGGGGATTTCTATAGTCCACTAAAATGAAGCCTGAGTTCGTTGGACAGCCCATTTCAACAAAAAACAACAAAAATACAACATTTTTAAATTTTCAAAATTTTTTATTTTTTACAATTTTCAAAAAATTATTTTTTTTTATTTTTTTACTTAAAATATGCGCAAAAACAAACAACTTTTCCTTTCAACACTTTTTTGTACAACAAAAAACAAAAAAGTTATGAATTTTTGAAAAATTTTCAAATTTTCAAAAAAAATTTTTTTTTGCAATTTTCAAAAAAAAAAATTTTTTTAATTTTTTCCATAAAATATGCGCAAAAACAAACAACTTTTCTTTTGAACACTTTTTTGTACAACAAAAAACAAAAAAGTTATGAATTTTTTTGTCAAAAAAGTGCAAAAAATTGAGATTTATAGTGAGTGAAGCATTAGCAGAAACATGAAGAAACATTAAAAAAATATCAAAACTTTCGGTTTTATATTTTAGATGACAAATTTAGGTAAATATAAGAAATTATGAACAAAAAAGAACTCAAAATATCCAAAAATTTTGCTCTTTTTTAATTTTTTCCGTGAAATATGTTTTTTACATTCTCATCAAAAATGAGAAAGTCTTGGATTTGTGCGATTTTGAGAAATTTCTAATTTTCATAAATCTTTACGTTTCATGACCCCCTGATTCCAAAAAAATGGTTTTTAGAAAAGTGTCTGTCTGTCAGTCTGTCTGTCTGTCTGTCTGTCTGTAGAAATTTTTGTCTCGACGATAACTCGAGTAAATTTTCAAGAATCGACTTGCAATTTGGGGGATTTCTTTAGTCCACTAAAATGAAGCCTGAGTTCGTTGGACAGCCCATTTCAACAAAAAACAACAAAAATACAACATTTTTAAATTTTCAAAATTTTTTATTTTTTACAATTTTCAAAAAATTATTTTTTTTTATTTTTTTACTTAAAATATGCGCAAAAACAAACAACTTTTCCTTTCAACACTTTTTTGTACAACAAAAAACAAAAAAGTTATGAATTTTTGAAAAATTTTCAAATTTTCAAAAAAAATTTTTTTTTGCAATTTTCAAAAAAAAATTTTTTTTAAATTTTTTCCATAAAATATGCGCAAAAACAAACAACTTTTCTTTTGAACACTTTTTTGTACAACAAAAAATAAAAAAGTTATGAATTTTTTTGTCAAAAAAGTGCAAAAAATTGAGATTTATAGTGAGTGAAGCATTAGCAGTAACATGAAGAAACATTAAAAAAATATCAAAACTTTCAGTTTTATATTTTAGATGACAAATTTTGGTAAACATAAGAAATTATGAACAAAAAAGAACTTAAAATATCCAAAAATTTTGCTCTTTTTTAATTTTTTCCGTGAAATATGTTTTTTACATTCTCATCAAAAATGAGAAAGTCTTGGATTTGTGCGATTTTGAGAAATTTCTAATTTTCATAAATCTTTACGTTTCATGACCCCCTGATTCCAAAAAAATGGTTTTTAGAAAAGTGTCTGTCTGTCAGTCTGTCTGTCTGTCTGTCTGTCTGTCTGTAGAAATTTTTGTCTCGACGATAACTCGAGTAAATTTTCAAGAATCGACTTGCAATTTGGGGGATTTCTTAAGTCCACTAAAATGAAGCCTGAGTTCGTTGGACAGCCCATTTCAACAAAAAACAACAAAAATACAACATTTTTAAATTTTCAAAATTTTTTATTTTTAACAATTTTCAAAAAATTATTTTTTTTTATTTTTTTACTTAAAACATGCGCAAAAACAAACAACTTTTCCTTTCAACACTTTTTTGTACAACAAAAAACAAAAAAGTTATGAATTTTTGAAAAATTTTCAAATTTCCAAAAAAAATTTTTTTTTGCAATTTTCAAAAAAAAAAAATTTTTTTAATTTTTTCCATAAAATATGCGCAAAAACAAACAACTTTTCTTTTGAACACTTTTTTGTACAACAAAAAACAAAAAAGTTATGAATTTTTTTGTCAAAAAAGTGCAAAAAATTGAGATTTATAGTGAGTGAAGCATTAGCAGAAACATGAAGAAACATTAAAAAAATATCAAAACTTTCGGTTTTATATTTTAGATGACAAATTTAGGTAAATATAAGAAATTATGAACAAAAAAGAACTCAAAATATCCAAAAATTTTGCTCTTTTTTAATTTTTTTCCGTGAAATATGTTTTTTACATTCCAATCAACAATGAGAAAGTCTTGGATTTGTGCGATTTTGAGAAATTTCTAATTTTCATAAATCTTTACGTTTCATGACCCCCTGATTCCAAAAAAATGGTTTTTAGAAAAGTGTCTGTCTGTCAGTCTGTCTGTCTGTCTGTCTGTAGAAATTTTTGTCTCGACGATAACTCGAGTAAATTTTCAAGAATCGACTTGCAATTTGGGGGATTTCTTTAGTCCACTAAAATGAAGCCTGAGTTCGTTGGACAGCCCATTTCAACAAAAAACAACAAAAATACAACATTTTTAAATTTTCAAAATTTTTTATTTTTAACAATTTTCAAAAAATTATTTTTTTTTATTTTTTTACTTAAAATATGCGCAAAAACAAACAACTTTTCCTTTCAACACTTTTTTGTACAACAAAAACAAAAAAGTTATGATTTTTGAAAAATTTTCAAATTTTCAAAAAAATTTTTTTTTTGCAATTTTTAAAAAAAAAATTTTTTTTAATTTTTTCCATAAAATATGCGCAAAAACAAACAACTTTTCTTTTGAACACTTTTTTGTACAACAAAAAACAAAAAAGTTATGAATTTTTTTGTCAAAAAAGTGCAAAAAATTGAGATTTATAGTGAGTGAAGCATTAGCAGAAACATGAAGAAACATTAAAAAAATATCAAAACTTTCGGTTTTATATTTTAGATGACAAATTTAGGTAAATATAAGAAATTATGAACAAAAAAGAACTCAAAATATCCAAAAATTTTGCTCTTTTTTAATTTTTTCCGTGAAATATGTTTTTTACATTCTCATCAAAAATGAGAAAGTCTTGGATTTGTGCGATTTTGAGAAATTTCTAATTTTCATAAATCTTTACGTTTCATGACCCCCTGATTCCAAAAAAATGGTTTTTAGAAAAGTGTCTGTCTGTCAGTCTGTCTGTCTGTCTGTCTGTAGAAATTTTTGTCTCGACGATAACTCGAGTAAATTTTCAAGAATCGACTTGCAATTTGGGGGATTTCTTTAGTCCACTAAAATGAAGCCTGAGTTCGTTGGACAGCCCATTTCAACAAAAAACAACAAAAATACAACATTTTTAAATTTTCAAAATTTTTTATTTTTTACAATTTTCAAAAAATTATTTTTTTTTATTTTTTTACTTAAAATATGCGCAAAAACAAACAACTTTTCCTTTCAACACTTTTTTGTACAACAAAAAACAAAAAAGTTATGAATTTTTGAAAAATTTTCAAATTTCCAAAAAAAATTTTTTTTTGCAATTTTCAAAAAAAAAAAATTTTTTTAATTTTTTCCATAAAATATGCGCAAAAACAAACAACTTTTCTTTTGAACACTTTTTTGTACAACAAAAAACAAAAAAGTTATGAATTTTTTTGTCAAAAAAGTGCAAAAAATTGAGATTTATAGTGAGTGAAGCATTAGCAGAAACATGAAGAAACATTAAAAAAATATCAAAACTTTCGGTTTTATATTTTAGATGACAAATTTAGGTAAATATAAGAAATTATGAACAAAAAAGAACTCAAAATATCCAAAAATTTTGCTCTTTTTTAATTTTTTTTTTTTTTTCCGTGAAATATGTTTTTTACATTCCAATCAACAATGAGAAAGTCTTGGATTTGTGCGATTTTGAGAAATTTCTAATTTTCATAAATCTTTACGTTTCATGACCCCCTGATTCCAAAAAAATGGTTTTTAGAAAAGTGTCTGTCTGTCAGTCTGTCTGTCTGTCTGTCTGTAGAAATTTTTGTCTCGACGATAACTCGAGTAAATTTTCAAGAATCGACTTGCAATTTGGGGGATTTCTTTAGTCCACTAAAATGAAGCCTGAGTTCGTTGGACAGCCCATTTCAACAAAAAACAACAAAAATACAACATTTTTAAATTTTCAAAATTTTTTATTTTTAACAATTTTCAAAAAATTATTTTTTTTTATTTTTTTACTTAAAATATGCGCAAAAACAAACAACTTTTCCTTTCAACACTTTTTTGTACAACAAAAAACAAAAAAGTTATGAATTTTTGAAAAATTTTCAAATTTTCAAAAAAAATTTTTTTTTGCAATTTTCAAAAAAAAATTTTTTTAATTTTTTCCATAAAATATGCGCAAAAACAAACAACTTTTCTTTTGAACACTTTTTTGTACAACAAAAAACAAAAAAGTTATGAATTTTTTTGTCAAAAAAGTGCAAAAAATTGAGATTTATAGTGAGTGAAGCATTAGCAGAAACATGAAGAAACATTAAAAAAATATCAAAACTTTCGGTTTTTTATTTTAGATGACAAATTTAGGTAAATATAAGAAATTATGAACAAAAAAGAACTCAAAATATCCAAAAATTTTGCTCTTTTTTAATTTTTTCCGTGAAATATGTTTTTTACATTCTCATCAAAAATGAGAAAGTCTTGGATTTGTGCGATTTTGAGAAATTTCTAATTTTCATAAATCTTTACGTTTCATGACCCCCTGATTCCAAAAAAATGGTTTTTAGAAAAGTGTCTGTCTGTCAGTCTGTCTGTCTGTCTGTCTGTCTGTCTGTAGAAATTTTTGTCTCGACGATAACTCGAGTAAATTTTCAAGAATCGACTTGCAATTTGGGGGATTTCTTTAGTCCACTAAAATGAAGCCTGAGTTCGTTGGACAGCCCATTTCAACAAAAAACAACAAAAATACAACATTTTTAAATTTTCAAAATTTTTTATTTTTTACAATTTTCAAAAAATTATTTTTTTTTATTTTTTTACTTAAAATATGCGCAAAAACAAACAACTTTTCCTTTCAACACTTTTTTGTACAACAAAAAACAAAAAAGTTATGAATTTTTGAAAAATTTTCAAATTTTCAAAAAAAAATTTTTTTTGCAATTTTCAAAAAAAAAAAATTTTTTTAAATTTTTTCCATAAAATATGCGCAAAAACAAACAACTTTTCTTTTGAACACTTTTTTGTACAACAAAAAACAAAAAAGTTATGAATTTTTTTGTCAAAAAAGTGCAAAAAATTGAGATTTATAGTGAGTGAAGCATTAGCAGAAACATGAAGAAACATTAAAAAAATATCAAAACTTTCGGTTTTATATTTTAGATGACAAATTTAGGTAAATATAAGAAATTATGAACAAAAAAGAACTCAAAATATCCAAAAATTTTGCTCTTTTTTAATTTTTTCCGTGAAATATGTTTTTTACATTCTCATCAAAAATGAGAAAGTCTTGGATTTGTGCGATTTTGAGAAATTTCTAATTTTCATAAATCTTTACGTTTCATGACCCCCTGATTCCAAAAAAATGGTTTTTAGAAAAGTGTCTGTCTGTCAGTCTGTCTGTCTGTCTGTCTGTCTGTCTGTCTGTAGAAATTTTTGTCTCGACGATAACTCGAGTAAATTTTCAAGAATCGACTTGCAATTTGGGGGATTTCTTAAGTCCACTAAAATGAAGCCTGAGTTCGTTGGACAGCCCATTTCAACAAAAAACAACAAAAATACAACATTTTTAAATTTTCAAAATTTTTTATTTTTTACAATTTTCAAAAAATTATTTTTTTTTATTTTTTTACTTAAAATATGCGCAAAAACAAACAACTTTTCCTTTCAACACTTTTTTGTACAACAAAAAACAAAAAAGTTATGAATTTTTGAAAAATTTTCAAATTTCCAAAAAAAATTTTTTTTTGCAATTTTCAAAAAAAAAAAATTTTTTTAATTTTTTCCATAAAATATGCGCAAAAACAAACAACTTTTCTTTTGAACACTTTTTTGTACAACAAAAAACAAAAAAGTTATGAATTTTTTTGTCAAAAAAGTGCAAAAAATTGAGATTTATAGTGAGTGAAGCATTAGCAGAAACATGAAGAAACATTAAAAAAATATCAAAACTTTCGGTTTTATATTTTAGATGACAAATTTAGGTAAATATAAGAAATTATGAACAAAAAAGAACTCAAAATATCCAAAAATTTTGCTCTTTTTTAATTTTTTCCGTGAAATATGTTTTTTACATTCCAATCAAAAATGAGAAAGTCTTGGATTTGTGCGATTTTGAGAAATTTCTAATTTTCCTAAATCTTTACGTTTCATGACCCCCTGTTTCCAAAAAAATGGTTTTTAGAAAAGTGTCTGTCTGTCTGTCTGTCTGTCTGTCTGTCTGTCTGTAGAAATTTTTGTCTCGACGATAACTCGAGTAAATTTTCAAGAATCGACTTGCAATTTGGGGGATTTCTTTAGTCCTCTAAAATGAAGCCTGAGTTCGTTGGACAGCCCATTTCAACAAAAAACAACAAAAATACAACATTTTTAAATTTTCAAAATTTTTTATTTTTTACAATTTTCAAAAAATTATTTTTTTTTATTTTTTTACTTAAAATATGCGCAAAAACAAACAACTTTTCCTTTCAACACTTTTTTGTACAACAAAAAACAAAAAAGTTATGAATTTTTGAAAAATTTTCAAATTTTCAAAAAAAATTTTTTTTTGCAATTTTCAAAAAAAAAATTTTTTTTAATTTTTTCCATAAAATATGCGCAAAAACAAACAACTTTTCTTTTGAACACTTTTTTGTACAACAAAAAACAAAAAAGTTATGAATTTTTTTGTCAAAAAAGTGCAAAAAATTGAGATTTATAGTGAGTGAAGCATTAGCAGAAACATGAAGAAACATTAAAAAAATATCAAAACTTTCGGTTTTTTATTTTAGATGACAAATTTAGGTAAATATAAGAAATTATGAACAAAAAAGAACTCAAAATATCCAAAAATTTTGCTCTTTTTTAATTTTTTCCGTGAAATATGTTTTTTACATTCTCATCAAAAATGAGAAAGTCTTGGATTTGTGCGATTTTGAGAAATTTCTAATTTTCATAAATCTTTACGTTTCATGACCCCCTGATTC